>LOJH01021145.1:5364-20432 GCA_001685095.1 Ellobius talpinus | reverse complement strand
GCACCAGTTATTATTACAGTTTCCATCATTTTTGTCGTCGTTGTCATCATCATCTTGCAGGTACAGGTAAGGCAGAGGTTGCTGGCTGGCCTCCAAAACTTCATACTTGCCATTTCATAAAATAGGAACGGCTGCCCAGACAGGACTACATTTTCCATACTCCCTTGCAGATATGTGGGACCATGTGACTAGTTCTCGTTAGTGGACTGTGAAAGAACAGAGACGTATAGGCAAAGGAGATTACGAGTTGGTCTGCCTTCTCTCTTCTCTCCTCCACCCACTATGCAGAATCACATTTTGTCCTTCCATTTTCTTGTCGTTGGGGGTTTGTGCTGTCTCCAATATTTGGCTATTATAAATAAAGTCACAATGAGTACCTATGTATAAGTCACTTTTGTTTTTGAAGCGTGTGCTTATGTCTTTTTAATAAACCCTGTGTGGATTTTCTAGACACTGGATAAAATGATCTAAGTTTATTAAAGGCTAATAAACTATTCCCCAAGTCCTTTGTGCTCCCATCAGCCATGTGTGACTGCCAGTTGCTCCTGTCCTTGTTGGGACTTAGCATTGTTAGTGCTTTTTAAAAACTGTATTTATTCTCTCTCTCTCCCCCCCCCGTGTGTGTGTTTTGACATGTGTATGGGGGGAGGTGAGAGCATTGTGGATTCACTTTTCTCCTTTCACCTTTACATGGATTCTAGGAATTGAACTCAGGTCCTCAGGCTTAGAAGCAAGTGCCCACCGAGCCACCTGATAGCTGGAGAAGTTAGTTGGTGCTGTTGGTGTGCCGTCCAAGTTATGGTACTTGGTTATAGCAGCTCAAATTGATAACCACTCAGAGTCTTCACTGTGTCTACGGCATTGAGGTATCCACATAGACATCTAGGGCGTCTTTTATTCCTGGATGTGTTCTGGGATTCTGCACTGTTTCTCACTCACTATCTGAGGTATGTGGCACATTGTATACACTGGATGAACCCTTGCCGGTGGTGCTGGTATCCAGTGAGGACAGACCAAACAGAGAAGAGTCTTGTGAAACTGTGTAGATGGAGACTGCTTATCATTTCTTGGCCACCCAAACCCAAATAATAACATAGAAGCTATATCAATTACATCATTGTTTGGCCAATAGCTTAGTCGTATTTCTAGCTAACTCCTATATCTTAAATTAACCCATTTCTATTAATCGGTGTATTGCCATGAGGCTGTGGCTTACCGGTAAGATTTTGACTGGTGGCTGGCATCTTTCTCTTTTAGCAGCTACATAGTATCTCTCTGCCTCCACCTACTTTCTCTCTATATCTCTGTTTGGATTTCCCACCTGGCTTTATTCTACTAAGCCATTGGCCAAAACAACTTCTTTAATAACCAATGGTAATAAAACATATTCATAGCATACAGAGGGGAATCCCACATCAAAACTGGGTCAGATGTGGGTGCCTCTTGTCCAGAAACCACTCCAGTTATTCTGGGTCAGAGGTCTTGCTAAGGTGCTATGGAGGCACAGAGCAGGGAGGCAAGCCAGGAAAGGCCACACTCTGGGGCTCATTCTGGTTCTGGCCTTTGAAGGATGAGCAAGAGTGTATAAAACAAGTGAGAGTAATGAGGATATCTTAGACATGGAAGACAGCAGGTGCAGGGTTGTGAAATGGGAGAAGGGAAAATTCAGTTGTCCAGAGAGGAGCATGCTTGCTGGGGTGCTTAGGAAGTGAGGAATAAGCTCAGGTCAAATATGTAAGGCCTTGAGGGTGGGACCAGGTTTGATTTCTGAGCAAGATGAGTCCACAGAGGGTTAAAAACATCACAGGCTGGAGAGATGGTTCAGCAGGGAAAGGTGCCTGCCACCAAGCCTGATGGATGACCTGAGTTTGATCCCCAGCATTCACATGGTAGAAAAAGAGAACAAACACCTGAAAGCTGTCTTCTGACTTCTGCCACACACATATCACATACAATGCAATAAAAAAATTAAATAGCGCCACCACAACTATTACTAATCCGATAGAACTGGTGATCGGCCCCACCAACCAAAAGGCAAAGAGAGGAAAATGACCAACAAGCCTCTCTCCTTCTTTGACCCTAGCACCAGGGCCCTGTCTCTGCTATAGAAGCACGTATCTGCCACTCTGTGTATATAAGCAGAGATGCATATGTGTATCTATAACGTCTCCCCTCCCCCCACACAAACAGCAACATTCTAATCACTCTGTGCAGCACTTTGCTTTTCTTCGCTTAACAATATATCTTGGAGATTGTTTCATATCCGTACATAAAGAGCTGCCTCATTCTTTTTTAACAGCCATAAAGATTTCCATCCCAAGGATGGATTGCAATTTGTCTGAGCAGTCCCCTCTTGATGGACATTCAGGCTGTCTCCAATCTTCTGTTATTATAAACCGTGCTGCAGTGAATAGCCTTGTACACCCAACTTTGCATACATATATCTGAGTATGTCTGTGGAATCCATTGCAGAGCAGTGGGATTTATGGGTCAATGGGCATGTGAGTCAAAACTTTTGATGGAGCGTTGAATTGCCACCCATGCAAACTGCTGCTTTACACTCCCCGTAACCTTCAGAAAGCGCTAGCTTTCTTGTACCCTGACTAGCACAGTATGTCGGATCAAACACTTTGATTTTGGTCAGTCACAAAGCTTTAAAAAAAAAGAAGAATAAAGGAAAGGAAAGGAAAGGAAAAGGTATCTTACGGTGGTTTGGACTAAGAATTCCTTTCACTATGATGGCAGTTGTTCATCCTTTTGTCTGCTCGTATTTAAGATTTCAAATCTGGGATCTGCTTGTTCACATCCTTTTCTCATTTTTAAAAGTCGAGTTGATGGCCTTCCCTCTTTCTGAATTAGTAGTGTACTAATACCTGGAGACTTTCCTCCTGTCCACAGCCTGTTCTGTAGGTACCATCCTGGCATCCACAGCCTGTGTATACAGACATCCTGTTCTGAGGGTTGGCGGCAGCCTCACTGTCGAGGAAATGGCAGAGGTTAGGACAACAGGGATCAGGTTAGCTCTTCCACAGAGGGGTGGTAAATGAGAGGAATCCGTTCATCATTTGAGCCAACCCTTCCAGAAGCCTCTAGGTGAGGCAGGCCTCCTGACTGCCTCCCTAGCCGCTCTCCTCTCTTTTCTCTGGTTCAATACCACCCTTTCTTCCCACACCCCAGGGGTCCTCTCTGCTCACTTTCCCCTTTCCTAATATTAGCACAGGCACGGCCCCACCCCCGCGTCACAGGCAGTGATTATGTAGCAAATTAACCACAAGCTGTTCGGTCCTCGTCCGGTGGCAGTTGGGGAGACGCTACTCTGAGTAATGACTTGTGTAGTCGATGCTCTCATCTGTAATTTGCGTATGCAATAAATGCAGAAATAAAACCCAAACCATATGAAAAAGGGACCAAGTTGAAGGAGGCAGGGTGGGGAGGGGAAGAAATCATGAATTTTGTCGACTGCATCTTACAGTCTGACTTCAGTTTCCTCTTGAGTGATGCAGTCCCTGCCTACATTTGATTGATGCTTCTGTTTATTTAAAGGATGGAAGCAGACAGGAGAGTCGGAAGGTAGGGACTGAGTCCCGACTCCTCAAAATGCGTCTTTGAGAGTGGGACAGGGATTCCCTGAACTCAGTTTCTCCATCTATAAAGTGGGGATAAAATGTTTATCTCCGAGGCTGGTAAAGGCACTTACCACCAAGCCTAATACCTGAGTTCAGTCACTGGGCCATGTATGGCGGAAGGGGAAAACCCACTCTGGCAAGTGGTCCCTTGACCTCCATGCATGCACTGTGATGTGTGCGCTGGAGTGAGTCTGTGAACACACATTCACACAATAAATAAATGTAACAAAAAGAGTTAGATGGTAAAGAGCTTGGATTCTGGAACACAGCATATCCATGGTAAATGTGGACTTCTTCTATTCCTCCCTCCCCCATCCTCTCTTTCCTTTCTCCCTCCTTTCTTTATCAGATGATGAATAAATTAATAAAAACCTAACTTTGAAAGAATACTTGAATCACATGCAGTTGTAATAAAAATAGATGCTGTGCATCCTTTTCTGAGCTCCCCAGTAGTGCTGTCTCATGACACACAGCACCACAAACAGGACATTGTCATCTGCACAATCTGGGAATTGCATCTATATTTCCCTAGCATTGCCTGCACTTGGATGTGTGGATTTAGTTATATGCAATTTAATATCATGCGAGGAATTGTGTGTCCACCATCAGTCAACACACATACAATAGACTCCTTCATGCTGTCCTTTGACAGATACACCCATCTTCTTCCTGCATTCCAGTCCCCAGACTCCAATTCCTGGCAACCACTCATCTCTGTTTTAAAATGTTTATTTTCTCAAATGGAGCTATATAATTGCAACCTTTTTTCTAAATGTTCGTGTGTGTGCACATGTGCAAGTATGTGTGTGTTGCCTGCATGTATATTTGTGCACCACTTGAATGCCTGGTACCCTCTGAGGCCAGAAGAGGGCATCAGAGCCCCTGAACTGGAGTCATAGAGGTTGTGAACTGCCATATGAGTGCTGGGAACTGAACCCAGGGGCCTCTGGAAGAGCAGCCAGTGCTCTTAAACTCTGAGCCATCCCTCCAATCCTAGGATTGGCTTTTACTCAGCATAATTCCCTGAAGGTTCAGGGATGGTAAATGCATTAATAACTTACTCCTTTTTATTGCTAAATACTATTCTATGCAAGGGTATATCAGAGTTGCTTTAACTGTTCATCCCTTAGAGGACATCTAGGTTGCTTCCAGTTTGTAGCTTGTACTAATGAAACATTCACACAGTTTTCACGAATGTTTTCTTCATGTGAGAACACATATTTTCCTTTCTGTGGGATGAATATTCAAGAGTGCAATTGCTGGGTCAGAAGATGCTATATGTGTCCTTACAAAGCAATGACACACCACCGAACTGTTTTCTGAAGTAGATGTGCCGCTTTATATATCCACTGGGAGGTACCAGTGATTCTACCTTTCTGTACTCTTGCCAGTTTTTGGAATTGGCATCTAAAAATTTTAGTCATTCCTTTAAAGTCCCCTACCCCACCCCAGCCCTGAGACAGGTTTTCTCTGTTGCTTTGGAATCTGTCCTGGAAGTAACTCTTATAGACCTGGCTGGCCTTGAACTCACAAAGATCTGCCTGCCTCTGCCTCCTGAGTGCTGGGATTAAAGGTGTGTGCCGCCACCACCCAGCTTAAAGTTTATATATATATATACACATACATACATACATACATACATACACATATACATATATATGTACCACAGTGTGTGTATGGAGATCAGAGGACAACTATGTCCAGTTGCTTCTCTCCTTCTGCCTTTTTGTGGAACCCAGGAGTCAAGCTCAATTGTTTTTACACATTGAGCCATCTTACAGGTCCTAATTTAGTCATTCTTGAGTTCTTATTTATTTCAAGAGAGGGTCTCACTATGTAGTTCAGCTGGTCTCAAACTCACTATCCTCCTGCCTCAGGCTCCTAGTGCTATTTCCCCCCCCCCCGTTAATGATATTTACCATCTTCTCATGTTTGATGGACCATTTCTTCACGCCTTTTGCTGATTTTCTAATTGGGTTGTTTACCTTTTTACTGTTGAGGCTTTTATGTTTTGTGTTTTCTTTCTCCCTCTTTTTTTCAAATAACAGTTTTATTGGGACATAATTCATATATTATAAAGCTCATGCTTTACAAATGTACAGCTGGCTGGTTTTTAGTGTGTTCACAGAGCCACATGTCCGTCACCATGATCTAGCTTCAGAACGTTTCATTCCTTCATCATGAAAACCCACACCCTGTGACAGTGACCTCTCATTCCATCATCCCCAAGCCCCTGGTGGCTTCTAATGTTTTTTCTGTCACTGTGAATTTGCCTGTTATGGACTTCTTAATTTTATTTTACTATTGGAGTTGAACTTGGGGACTCATGAACTCTAAGGATGCACAGTACTGCTACTCAGCAATGCCTCTGGCCCCTGAACATTTTATACAAGTCATACAAGATGGTGTAATCTTGGCCTTTTCCACTTTGTGTGACTCCAAGCTTTATTCATATTGCAGTATTGTTCAGAAAGTCATCCTTTTCTATGGATGAATAGTATTCTATTAAGTGGCTATCCTGTATTTTGTTAGTCACTCATTAATGAATGGACATTTGTGTTGTTTTACTTTTGGGCTGTTATTAATATCACTGTTACCGAGTTGGAGAGATAGCTCAGAAGTTAAGAGCATTTACTGCTTTTCCACAGGACTTGAGTCTCAGACTGTATGAAACAGAAAGTGGGACAAGCATCAACATTCACAGCTTTCTCTTTCCAGACTACGAGTGCAATACGTCCAGTTGCCTCAAGCAACTGCTGTGTAGGCTTTCCCACCATGATGGACTGTATTGTTTTTTGAATATGAGACAAAATAAACCTTTTAAAAGTTGCTTCTGTTGGGTATTTTGTCACAGCAACAAGAAAATGTTGGCCAAGACTGCTTGTTCATTTCCCACCTGCCCAGACCCAAATAATAACACAGGAACTATATTAATTACAACACTGCTTGACCTATTAGCTCAGACTTCTTATTAACTAACTACTACATCTTAAATTAACCCATTTCTATTATTTTGTATTCTACCACAAGGCTCGTGGTTTACTGGTAAGGTTCCGGGTCATCTGTCTCCTTCAGCAGCTACATGGAATCTCTCTGACCCCACCACCCTGCTTGGGATTTCCATCTTGCTCTATTCTGCCCTGTCATAGGCCCAAGAAGCTTCTTTATTCATTAACCAAAAAAGGAACACATATACAGAAGGACTTCCCACACCTAGAAAAGAAGATAACAAGCCTTCTTTTTCAACATTATTTGGTTGATCTATTTATTTATTGATTGATTGATTGATTGATTGATTGGGACAAAGTGTTATGAAGCCCCAGGCTGGCTTTGAACTCACTATGTAAAGGATGAACACCCACTTCTGATTCTCCTGCCTCTACTTCCTGAGTTCTGGGGTTATAGGTGTGTACCACCAAACCCAGTTTTCTGTGGTGCTGGTAGATTGAACCTAGGGTTTCCTGCATTCTAGGCAAAAAAAAAAACCTCAACTGAGCTACATCCCCAGATGATTCCATTGTGCTTTACTGTGTATTCTTGAATTTATATTTGCACTTTTAAATCAGCTTGTCTACCTATGAAAGAAGTCTATTGAAACCTTGGTAGGGATTTCACTGGTTTTACAAATTGATACCCAGAGTAAAGTCATCTCAACAATACGGTTTTATGACTGGCTGTCTTCTCTCTTTCTTAGATTGTATTTGATGTCTTATAATGTTTTGTTATTTTCAGTATCTTACACACCTTTTGTTACATTTAGTCCTGAGACTTTTATTCTTTTTTTATACTATTATAAGCTGAACTGCTTTCCTAATTTCATTTTTTGGTTGTTCATTGTAAAGGTATAAGCCTGATCCTAGGAGAAAAGCCCAGAGTTTCTTTCCTTTAGATAAGACGATGGCCATTTTTTCTTAAACATAAGTAACCTTTATCAGGTTGAGTTAGTTCCCTTGTACTTCTTAATTTAAGAAAGAAAGTTATGAGCCAGGCAGGGGTGGTACATGCCTTTCATCCCAGTACTGTGAGTTCGAGGCCAACCTGATCTACAGATCAAGTTCCAGGTCATCCAGGGCTACACAGAGAAACCCTATCTCAGAAAAAAAAGAAAAGAAAAGAAAAAGAAAAAAGAAAGTTATGAAATGTAATTATATCTTACTGAGTATTTTACCTCCATCAGATGAGGTGATTCTGTGATTTTTTTGTTCTTCATTTTATTAATATGGTACATTACATTGGCTGACTTCTGTGTTAGGCTAACCTTGCATTTATAAAGTTGGTACCTTCTGAGTTTGATTTGCTATACTTTTCTGAGAATTTTTGAGTCTTATTCTTGAATTTGAGAGCTCTTTTTTGTGGGTGTCATAGTTACTGGTCTGTTCAGAAGAATGTTTTGGTTGCAAGCTAAATGAGCAAACTCTGTTTTGTTTAAATTGTGGATTGGACCCAGGGTATTGAGAATGTTAGATGAGTGTCTTCAGTGAGCTTCAGCTGCAGGTCTTGAGCAAACTCTCCCAAATAAGTATTATATAGGTGCTTATGTGGTCAATAAGATAGCTCAGATAGAGTAGAATTAGCTCATTTCTAATAACCAGTGGGATAAAAGGGTTTCTGTACCTCTGTCCTTCCACCACCCACTTGAAGTACAAAGTCCTTTAAATGATCCTGATTGGCTCAAGAGGGGTCATGTGATCAGGAGAGGTGGGGTCACCTTGAATGATGGTCCTAGAAACTGTGTGTAATGAGGGCTGAGAAAACTTGACATTCATCTTAGCATGTGGCCAGCAGAAATTTATTTCTTTTTAATATGATATTTACCACTTTAAAATTATGAAACAGTATTTTGAGTATTTTGTTATATGAAATATGGATTATATACATATTCATACATATAAGTATGAAGAAGAAAATTCCAATATTTTGCAAATATCTGTGCATTAGTTGCTTTTCTATTGCTGTGATGAAACACCATCACAAAAGAAATTTATAGAAAAAAAAGCATTTATTTGGATTTTTGGTTCCAGAAGGTTAGAGTCCATGATGGCAGAGTAAAAGCGCATCAGGAACAGGAACCTGAGGGCTCACATCTCCAACCACTGGAAGCAGAGAGATAGACCTAGGAAGGGTGGGTGTCTTTAAACTCCCAAAGCCCACCTCCAGGGGACCACATATCCAAACATCTGAGCCTATGTTGGGGGGGACATTCTCATTTAAACCATTGAGTCACAAATAGAGAACATGACTTAGAGAACATGACTGCTAACATCAGAGAATCATTCCTGTCTCAGAAACAAGGGTTCCAATTTCTTCACTACCACTTCACTTGCCAGCATTTGTTACCCTCTCGATTTTGATAATGGTCATTCTAACAGATGGTAAGTGATGCCTCGTTGTGTTTTTTGTTTGAAATTTCCAGATGATTCGTCATGTGCAACTCCTTTTCATATGCCTGTTAGCCACATGTGTCTTAACATTTTTTTAAAGGAGATTTACGTCCTTTTATGTATGTGAATATTTTTCTTGCATGTGTGTGTTTCATATGCGTGTTAGATGTTTGAGGAGGTCAGATCCCCTGGAACTGGAGTTACAGATAGTTACTTGTAAGCCACCATGTGTGTGCTGGAAATTGAACCCAGGCCCTTTGGAAGAGTGGCCAGTGCTGTAAAATATTAGTTAAAGATGTATTATTTGTTTCTGCTGTGGAACATTTGTTTAATGATGCAAAGATGTGTTGCATTCTTTTAKGTWRCATTTGTTTAACTCTGTGAAGCTGTGTTACTTTGCCTGTTTAAAACACCTGATTGGTTTAATAAACAGCTGAACAGCCAATAGCAAGACAGGAGAAAGGGTAGGCGGGGTTGGCAGGCAGAGAGAATAAACAGAAGGAGAAATCTGGGAAGAGAGGATCAAGGAGAAAGAAAGGAGAAGGAGAGGAGGCCATTGGGGGCCAGCCACCCAGCCACCCAGCCAGGCATGGGGTAAGAAAGAAAGGTATACAGAAATAGAGAAAGAAAAAAGCCGAGGGGCAAAAGACAGATGGGATAATTGGAGTTAAGAAGAAACTGGCTAGAAACAAGCCAAGCTAAGGCCAGGCATGCATAAGGAAGAGTAAGCCTGTGTGTGTATTTATTTGGGAACTGGGTGGCAGGCCCCCCAAAGAACCAGAGTTAAAAAAAAAAACAACTACAGGCCAGTGCTTGTCACTGCTGAGCCACATCTCCAGCCTTCACTGTATATTTTTGATGTTGCCATAAAAGATGTTGGTTTCATCCTGAAAAACTAGTAAATGCATTTTAAAACCATGAAACTGCTCAGAGAATAAAGTTAACCTTGGGGCTGGGAAAACGGCTCAGTGGATAAAGCAGTAGCTGCGCAAACATGAAAACAAGTTCAAGTCCCCAGCACTTACGTTAGAGCTAGACACAGTGGTGTGTGTCACCCCAGCATGGAGTGGCGGTGATGGTGGAGACAGGAGGAGCCTGGGTGCTCGCTCTCTAGTCAGCCAAGCTGAAATGAACTCCCATCTTGGAATAAAGCGGGGAGAGATAGATGCCCACCATTGGCCTATATGTTGTGAAGTCAGGCCCTCAATAGAACCATCTATAGGTTCTGTAAGAGACAGCTCCTTCACTTTATCACCTAATGGGTGTTTTGAGGACATTGTTTAATTCAGTAGTTCTCATTAAGAGCTTTGAATTTTTGGTTTTACTTTTGGAAAAGTATATCATTTATTTTCAAGGGTTTTCACAATGGAATTTACAGCTAAGGAATGATGCATCACAGAAGGCATGCACAGGGCCCTGGGTTTGCTCCCCAGCACCAGAAAACAACAGTAGCATTGGCAAACCTAAGTAGAAGGCTGGAGAGATGGCTCAGTGGGTAAAAGCGATTGCCAGCAAACATGATGACCTGAGTTCCATCCCTGGCATCCCCGTGATAGAAGGAAGAGACCGGCATCTGTAAAAGTTGCCCTCTGACCTCCACATGTGTACCTTGGCATGCACATGACTCCCCTCCAATAAACAAACTAATGAGCAAATAAGCAATGTTATACCCCCATCTAATATAAAAATTTCCTTAGTATTTGGGGAAAAACACCCTAAAATTCTCCCCAGGAACTTGAAAAAAAATTCTTATTAATGATAGCAAGAAAGGAACTAAATAGTTGATTTATTTCCTTTTTCACTTTGACTGTCAGGAAACTCAGACCAAATTAAAGGTCTAAACACAAAGACTGTGTAGCACTTTACGTGCTGCATGTATATTAATTTCCCCCCTTTGGTCTTGACATTCTTGCCTAATTTGCATTTCTCTGTTCCTAATTCCTCTCCTTTATCCATTCCTCACCATGCCCTGAGCATCACTCAAATCCCTTGTGGGATAAGATGGACACACACACACACTCATATAAATATTTAAACATGTATTTTATCATGCTTATTACACTTGACGTGGCCTTGCCGTGTCCTTGGGAAATGGGTAGAAAAATGAGACCCGTTCAGTTTCTTCCCTTACCTAACCTCAGATCTGAGGGAAATCCTTTGGAGATTTCTTCTAGCTCCAGACCTAGGTCATAGAGGCCTCTAGACCTTTGGCCCTTCAAAACCAGAGCTGCCATGCTGGGCATTAGGCACCAGGAGAGTGGACACAAGTTCCCTCTAACTTGTTCTTGGGAGGCCACCCGTGTCCCTTCTGCTTCCCAGTGAGCGAAGGTCACTCTGAAGAGGCCAAGCAGGCCGGACTGGGCGAGGCACTGTGGCGGCCCACGCAGACACACACTGGGAAGGAACGAGATTGCATCTTCCCCCGGACCAGCGAGATTCTATAAACATAATCAAAATGTAATAGAAACTTTTTGGAAATGCTGTTATGAGGAGAAAGCATCAATCTTGATGGAACTCCGCTCAACAGGCTTTGCTGAGCTAATCAATCATGCTCAGGACTCGGCCTCCCCATCTGTCTGCGCTGGGGACGGAGCAAAGCTTGCTCGCTCCCCGGCTGGGGCTGCGTCCCCTCACCAGGCAATCCATCATGCTGCAGGGGGATGGCGGGAGGGAATAATAGCACGCTAATAAACTAGGGGCTTTTTTCATTCCCAACTAATTTTTAGTAAATGAGCCCAATCCAGACAGAGCAAGAAAAGAGCCCGAGGAGATGGGGCGTCTGAGATGCGCCTCGCTGGCTGGGGACAATAGCTCCCGGCCTGGGACGATTCTTAGAGATCAGCTGAGGAGGAAAGGGCCTGTAGAGGGAAGACTGAGCCCCGAACTACTTCCGGGTTTGCAATCTGGACTTCCGGTCTTGGCTCTTAGTGTTGGTGAGGAGGCATGGCCCAGTTAGGTGTAATACCTGTGTTGGATTTGAAATTTGGTAGTCCAGAGGGCTCTGGTTTAGGCAGGAAAGCAGTAGTTAGGGAGTTAGGTCTAAGCCTTGGGCTGAAAGTTGAGAACAGGAAGTGAACCAGGGGTTAGAAGCCAGGGAAAAGAATGAGGAATAGGATGCAGGGTATTTTTGGGACAGAGCCTGTGAATAGCTAGAGGTCACAAAGCCATGGCATCTGGCAGTGTCTGCCTTGGGGCAAACCTTCCAGGACAGAACCAGGAAGAAAGATTTTCTTAGGGACTCCTGTAATTTGGGGAACCCTGTCTCTTTTGAACTTCTCTCCCTGTCTCAGCCTTTTGCTTAACACCCAGCAGAGGGAAGGAGCTTACAGATGTTGGTTAAAGGAATACAAGAGGCAGGTTTGTTTCAGAGCAGGTGCTGACAATCTGGTCTCAGAACACACTTGACAAAAATTGTATGGATTTGTTATCTCTTGCTGCAGGACAAATCACTCCCAAACTAAGTGGTAACTTAGGACAACACAAAGAAACTATTATCTCACAGTTACAGCTGTCTGGCTGTGGGGTTGCCTTGTCTGTTCCTGGGTTGGGTGAATCTCTCTGGTGCTGAACTCTGCTGTCTTGTTCCAAAACCTTAGAGAAGGCTCTAGTTTGTTTAGCATCCCTTCCATTTAAAAGTGGAAGTCTTATCTCTCCTGTGACCATTTAGTTCACTAACAGAATGGGGGAAAATAAAGCTAAGCCACTTCTAGGCACAGTTTTTTAAAAGGCCCCAGAAGCTCATATTCTGATCTCCTCGGAGCTCGAGTTACTGAGTGAGAAGACTGACGGTGGACACTACAGACAGGCATTGTGTCCACACACAAGAGGACACCACAGGCTAAGCCCAGCCTTCCAGTTCTTGCTCAGATCCATACCTAAGAAGGCTCCCATCTTGGAGACTTCAGCCCAGTTCACGCCAGCCCAGAAGTTGACCAAATACTAAGCAAACACAGTCAGTTTCACTGTGGTTGTTTGAAAGAAAATGGCCCCCAAAGGTAGTGGCACTATTTGGAGGTGTGGGCTTCTTGGAAGAAGTGTGTCACAGTGGGGGCAGGCTTTGAGATCTGTCTTTCTGAAGCTTCCCTCAGTGTGATAGTCAATCAACTTCCTGTCACCTGCCTTCAAGATGTAACACCCTCAGCTCCAGTACCACGTCTGCCATGCTTCCTGTCATAATGATAATGGACTGAACCTCTGGAACTGTAAGCTAGCCACTCTCAATGAAATGTTTTCTTTATAAGAGTTGCCATGGGCTGAGGGCGAATGGTATGGGGAGGTTGGAGATGGGGGGACTTAGATGGCAGCATGGGATGGCATGGAGGCCATGGAGCTGGAGGAAAGTGGGTGCTTTGGAAAGTGTATTGTGTAGCACTTTGCTGTGCTACTTGCGGTTCTGTTGTAAAGGACAAGACAAACCAAGAGGACGGATAAATCTCCTGGGAAGTGTTTGGTATAGACTGTATACAAGCAGGCAGCTTACGAGAGGCAGAATATAGGGGACGTGCTAAGGGTCCACAGCAAGGAGGCCTGGGAGGCACAGGCAGGGTTCACGCACTGTCAGATACATAGCATGTTAGTAGCTTGCTAGTTATAGACAGATTATAGGTGGATTGATAGCTTTTCTAGTGAAGCAAGAGTGTTATAAACGGTGACAGGTGGGAAGGGCAAGTCATGATTGTATTGCTTCTGGTCTTACAGCCAGGTCATCCTTGAGTGGTGTCACTACCTCTGGATTCCTCCTAGCCGCTTATATAGTCCATACAAGAATTTCAGAAAAAGCCATGGATGCGAGTCAGGCCTGGGGACAAATCAGAGCAGTGACCAGAAACCATGATAGCCTCTGTGATTGGCACCTATGCTCATCTATTTTCTGTGGGTAATAACACATCACTACAGACTGGGTAAGTAAAAAGGAAAAGAGGTTTCTTAGTTCATAGTTCTGCAGGCTTATGGGACTGTATGTGGGACATCTGTAAGGTGGAGCAGGCAACACATGACAAGAGACCAGAAAGCTCATATGGGCTTTCCTCATAAAGTCACCAGGACACAAAGCCACCACACTTATGTGCATGGTGAAAACAGCTCACATTTTGATAGCCTCTTTTTAACCTGTGCACTATAGGTATAACCCACTGCTACTGTAGACTGTAGATTGATTTGACCAGGCTGACCACCAATTTGCCTTTTTATTTTTTATTTATTTTTGATTATTGGTGGTGAGAATGTTCTTGGGCTGGCAAAATGTTTACCTAGGTAAAGGTGCTTACTGCCAAACTGATGACCTGAGTTTGATCCCTGGATGGTGGAAGGAGAGAGCTGAGCTGACTTTCACAAGTTGTCCTCTGACCTCCACATGTGTGCTATGTCACATGCACACTAGCACCCATGTTGGACAGTTTGCAGTCATTTGTAACCAGTTCCAGGAGAGCTGATGCTCTCTTCTGGCCTCTCTAGGCACTTGCAGGCGTGCACACACAAACACACACATACTAAAGTAATAATACAGTAAACAGAAATTTAGTGCTTACATTGTATCAATATTATAAATAATTTAGAGGTAGTTCAAACTGTGTTAGGAAAATGTATGTAGGTTATACATAAGTATTATACCATTTTATATAATGGATGTCATGGTTTGAATGTGACATGTCCTCCACAAGCTCATATGATGAACACTTGGTCCCCACTGGTGGCGCTGTTTTAGGAAGTGGTGGGTCTGCTGAAGGCGGTCTCCCTGGAGGAAATACTTTACAGGGGGCTTATTTGCCTTCATCCCTTCCTGTCACCTCTCTACTCTTTTCTGTTTTATCTACCAGAAGCTGATTCATCACAGTCTCCCTGCCACGATGGATAGAAACCTTTATAATCAAGAGCAAAGTGAAAATTTACTCCCTTAAACCATCTTCTCTTTCTCTGTCTGTCTCTCTCTTACACACACACTCTTTCTCTCTGTCACACACACACACTCTCTCTGTCACACACACACACACACTTTCTCTCTCTGTCTCTCTCACACACACTCTTTCTCTCTGTCACACACACACTCTCTCTGTCACACACA
>LOJH01021144.1:5033-16170 GCA_001685095.1 Ellobius talpinus | reverse complement strand
AGAGAGAGAGAGAGAGAGAGAGAGAGAGAGAGAGAGAGAGCGTGTGTGTGACAGTATGTGTGTGTGTGAAGCCAGAGAGAAGGGAGGGAGGAGGAGGGGTGGGAAGAGGAGGAGAGGAGAAAATCGGGTCATATGTCAGTTTCGAAAGGTTGTGGGGTTGGGAGCAAGGCAGTATTGTCATTCAGGTGCCTCATGCATTTCATGGAATGTCAGTTTCTCCAGGGCAAGAGGAACACTGTTTGCCTTACAGGGCTGCTCTGAGCATTCAATTTGCAGTTTGTGCACATTAAAGAAAGGGTAGTGATTAAACTAGATTCTATACATGCAACAGAAACCTATTAAAAACTGGATTTTATTTTTGATACCTGGGATGAATGTCAACCAGTGACTTTCTGCCCAAAGAATCAAACTTGAACTTAACCTTCCCAATTTCACAAGCCTTAGAAGAGTTGATATTACTGATAGACAGGTACCAGGGCATGCTTTTAGAGGCAGAGCTTCTACGGGCAGCCTCCCAATTATTCTGAAAATTTCAAAGACTGGTTGTATAAACTGCTACTATTTAAAGTATACCTGGCTGTAAAATATGCTGGTGACAATTTTTTGCTTAAAGACCACTTGCAGAGATTCAAAACACGAGTTAGTACGCACACAGAACTTCTTATATAATGCAATATATACTTCTTATATAATATAATTGCATGATTAAAAACAAATAAATGGGGATATGTGGAGAAACTGAGCTTCCAGCATCGGCAAGGTCAGGCTTGGGAGTGCATGTCTGTAACTACAGCATTCACAAAGCTAAAGCAGGGAAATTATCTTTGAAAAAGGTAGACAAGAAGCCAGGAATTTCTAGCTAGACACGTTTTTTCATGTATGGACTTACAGGTATTCAAAAGTTTAGAAAATGTGACTTGGGCTCCAAAGGGAAGTGATATCCACTGTGATTCCTTAAAAGAGAGATGGACTATGACATCCCATAAAAACTCATCTGTGTGGTGTCCTTAAACCTTAACCGCTACTGTTCAAACAAGTCAGTTATGGAACCCAGCAGGACCCACGGCATCGATCATGTCCACCTGTCCTTTATCTTCTCCACTCTCAACCCCAACACCTTTCCCGTTCCTTAGTATCCCCTCTTCCACCAGGTTCCTTTCCTTTTTGTCTCTCCACCTCTCTTCTCTTCTCCTCCTTTTCTTAGTGTTTACATTTCCACATTTGAGAGACTACATGACACTTGTGTGTTCACTAGTCCTCTTATTGCTGTGACTAAAGACTTGGCAGAACCAATTTAAGGGAAGAAGAGTGTAATCTGGTTCACAGGTGAAGATAGTTCAGTCCATCATGGGGGTGCAGAACTCATGGCAACAAGAGCTCACATTTCAATGGACAAGAAATGTGGGAAGACTTGGACCAGGTATAGCTCACAAGGCTTGCTTTCCAGTTACCCATGACCTTCAATAGATCTTATGTCTTAGTCTTAAAAGAATAGCACATCTTGGGCTCAAGTCTTCAAACATAAGACCCTATGGAAGACTTTGTGTATTCAAACCATAGCCATTTATCCTCTAGGTCTGTGTTAATTTGTTTAAAATGATGTTCACCAATTTTGTCTATTTTGTTGCAAGTGATAGAATTTTATTCATTTTTTTGTAGTTGGATAACACTCCATCATGTATATGTAACTTTCAGTTTTTGTAGCTTATTCATTGTTTGATGAGTGCTTAGCTTGATTTCATATTTTGGCAGTTGCAAATAGTGCATCAACATACAGCTAAATCTTTAATATGTTGATTTCATTTCTTTTAGATCTACACCTTGGGTACTATAGCTAAAGAACATGGCAATTTAATTTTAAGTTTTTTTTGAAGAATCTGTATACTGTTTTCCATAGTAACTGTATTTCATTTACATTTCCACAAACAGAGTTGAAGGGCTCCCTTGGTCACCAGTGTTTACTGTTTTATTGGTTTTTAGAACAATAGTCATGCTAGGTTCATGGCATCTTTAAAGAAAAATAAAACATGGTTGTAAATGGTCTTAGAAGACATCTAGCCAGATAGGTCCAAACCTCTCATTGAGAGTCCTTCAGGGGAGTCCAAAGGAGGAATTTTCCAAGGTCTGAATAAATTTGTGGTCACAAGCTGTGAATTTCCTCTGGGCAGACCCTCCTCATGTTGACCTGTGTCTGAAAGGGCACCCTTTATATCATCTCTGAAAGCACGAAGGGGTCACCTATCCCCACTCCCCCCAGAGCTGCGCATCAGCCTCTTCTGGGAGCTCTGGTCAGCAGGTCTGGGGTCTGTCAGTCAGCAATGCCACACTCCGGAAAGCAGTTCCCAACCTGAAGACACCTGCCAGCCAGAGCTGTTCCAGTTCTTATTTCCCTGCCCTGTGGCTCTTGCCAGGCCTCACTAAAAGTTCATTTAAGCTCACTGTTGGGTAGAATGGTACTTAGCAATCACATCAAAATAGATGCCTGTAAGGAACAGGCTCTTTATCCATACTCCTTGATTTCCATTTCACCTGCTTCCCCTGGAATCAACATAAAGCATATTTAGCCCTTTCAAGGATGTTGCATTAAAAAAATATATTAGCAGTGGTAATCTTATATATTTTATTTAGTCAGAGATGTTAAAATTGCTCTTTCTGGGCACAATCTGATTATATAGAGTTAAATGTTGAAATTCTGAAATCTATGACAAGAGAAATGAATCTCTCCAGCAAGGAAGACTGCCATGGGCCTTTTATTGAAGGAACAAAATGCAATACATTTCTGGAGACAAAAGCACCATCACTTGTTCTAACCTTTTTCAGTCCAGCACAAAAGAGGAGAGATATTTTGTTTAACACCAGAAACCTACAAATAAAAAAATCTGAAAGTCATTGGTTACCAAGGAAACTAATGGCAAGTGGCTGAGTGTCACCGGAACTCATTCAAAGCAAGATGAGAAGAGGTGGGAGGAAGATAATGCAACACAGGTTGAATCCCACGGCAAGGAAAGCTGCACTGGTGCAGGATTGAGGAAGTGCCAGCATAAGCTACACTTGCCGATTCCTCAGATAAAATCCACAGTTATCAGCAACACAGCACAAAGAACGCCTATCTTCAAGTTTTGAAGTTCTGTTGATAATAAAGCCGATTTGGTATTTCATTCTGTCTGTGGCTCTTTAGGGATCCCCAGTTTTATAATCAAGGATTGTCATTCTAGCATGTATACCAAGTGCTATTCACTGCTTAAATGCTGACTTGCTTTCATGATGGCCAAATCATCACTCCTTGAATATAGCACTGTCAAACATGCTAATTTAAGATGCAGATCCAACTGCCTATACACACAGCTCTCTCGATTCATTTTAATAACCAGTCAAAAGTAGTCACAGTATGCCAACTGTCCACTGAGTAGGAAAATAGAGAAGAGGAAATAGAACTGTGGGCCCAGGAACAGCACATAGCAAACATGCAGTGGGGTTTAAAAGCAATTGACTTGGAAAAAGAACAGAGAGTAGGCACTGTGCCTTTCCAGCTAGCTGCACACAGTGTGTGGATAGGTGTTAAGTGGAACAAGAGTTGGCATCTGCTTGGGCAGCCTCCCCAAGATGTTGAAAGAGAAAGGGAAGAAAGAAATACTGGAAGCAGCTGTAAGAAGATTCTATTATGGAAAGTATGTCAGGTGTGATTTCTCAGCAATAAGTGTCAACAGTTGGTGCTTGAGGCAAGGGAATGAGTGCACAAATATGTATTGTGCATGCACGTGCACACACTGCATGTGTGCTGCAAGGCTTGCTCTAGCTTTTCATGCAGCATAATTTGAACTGTGGGTAAGGGTTGGTGGGTAAGGGCATGTGATTAGAAGTCAGATGTTCATAGAATCAGAATGGAAGGGGTTATTAAGAAAAATCAGCCCTTCATTTCCAGGCAGACAAATATCCAAACCATTATATATAATGTCACCTCATTCATTTTTCTGTTTTCTGAGATGAGATTCTATAATACTACATATATTCTCATCACAACATTTACTAAATGCTTTTGGGGTGCTAAAAACCTCATCCAGAGGTTATGAATAGTTTGCCTTGACTTCATATCTCACAAGGCAGATGCAACTATCCTTATATTACAGATGAGAAGCAAGGTTTTAGAGAAGTCAGCTGACTTGCCCAGGGTCAAAGGGATGCAGGAAGAAGCCCAAATAAGGCTGTTCCTTCTGATTTAGTTACTTCTCTATTGCTGTGATAAGACATCACGACCAAGGCAACTTATTCAAGAAAGTGGGTTTTTTTTGAGCTTACAAAAAAGAGAGTTATAGTCCATTATCATCATGGTAGGGAGCATGGCAGTAGGCAGGGGTAGTTCTGGAGCAGTAACTGGGAAAGAGAACTGATATGGAATGGCTCCCAGTGACACACTTCCTTCAAAAGGGCATAATTCTTCCCAAACAATTCCACCAACTGGGGACCAAGTGTTTAAATATATGAGCCAATGAGGGACATTCTCATTCAAGCTTCAACACCTTCTATAAGACACCGTTTTAAACTCATTTTAGAGGCTCCTGATTACAAAAAGTCATTTGGTCATGTCGGCATTTTCATTCCTTCGGTCCTGGAGACATGTCTGTATATTTCAAACAACAACAACAACAAATCAACAATAGCAACAGAAAATAAAAACAAACAGCCAAAGCAAACCAAACAAAAACAAAGAAACATCGGACATTCTCATCACCAGGGAGGAACCAGGCGCTGAATTTCCTCTAATGCTGCAATGCCAATGCCAGCACAATACCAACTCTGCCTTCCCAGTTCCGTTCCTAGATAATACAACTGACTAAGAAGCCCATTAATTACAGTGCATGTGGAATACAACCCAAGGGGACCTGAAGCTGCCTACTTGTGGTTCCTGTTTGGAATCAAGTCAGGAATTTCTTGTCACGGAGTGAATGGGCAGACCTTAGGTACCATCCTAAGGTATTTTTAATGTGAGCATTGTCATGCATGAAGTTCCTCCCAATTAAGCTTAAGTAGTGGGCAAAAAGCACTGTCTCCAGGGACACGGAATCACACGGCTTTGAATAGAGACTGCTGGCATACATCTTGACAGAATGAATCAGGCCTGTGAACTTGGAGCAATGCCAAGCAACAAATTAGTTCTGCATCTAGCAGATGAGGCTGTAATTTCTTTTTCTTGGCTGGAGGAAGGGAGTGAACTTATATGGGCAGACATTCTGAGAAATCTTCATAGGCAGGTGGGATGCCAAAGTGTTCTGTGCAAGTCTGAGGAATGCAAAGAGTGAGACTATATGTACATTGGGTCAGGCCAATCTCTATCTGAGATGGGCAAGTGGGCAATTAAACACAGGTGCAGTCTTTCTTGATGAAGCCCAACTTATAGGCTAATAATGACCTTTGGGCAGGGTCTCACACTATAGCCCAGGCTATTCTCACACTATAGCCCAGGCTAGTCTCACACTATAGCCCAGGCTAGTCTCACACTATAGCCCAGGCTAGTCTCAAACTCACAGCCATCTTCCTGTCTCAGTTTCCCGAGTGCTGGGATTGTTACTCTGCCCAGTAATTTCTACACTTCTTTTGTTCTTTTTATGCTTGTGTGTGCAGTGTACATGTGCATTCACATGTGTGTATGCCTATGCATGTGCACTGGTGTGTGTGTGTGTATGTGTGTTTGGGCCCAAGTCTGGGCTCAGGAATCTTCCTCAAGATCTCTTCAATCCTCTTCTTTGAGTCAGCGTTGCTAGTCACTTTAATGATCTAATGACCTCCTGTCTCTGCTTCTGAGGCTGGAATTACAGGCACACTCTCATGTCCATTTGGCATGAACATGGGTTCTGGGATTCCAAACCACAGTCCCCTCCCTGGCGTGGAGATGTTTCAACTGCTGAACCATCTTCCTGGCATAATGTGTACATTTTTAAAGGGCTGATAAAAAGAGAAAGATTATAAAAAGATTGCATATGGCCTAGAATATTTACTATCCAGTAATTTAGAGAAAATGTCATGGGTCTCTGGTTTTGATCCTTGCTTCTGTGGTCCCTCTCAGGCCTCATTCTGGGTGTATAGTCACTTTTTAAAACCCGACATCAATTCCTGTGTCAATCTTTTTTCTCTATTGAATTACTTCTATGATTTGGCCTTCTGTGATAAACTCTTTCATTGCCCTCGCTCAGGCTTTACTTCTGTCCTAGGATTCAACTTTGGCCAGTAAGGGACCACACACTGAGTGACTCCATCCATGGTTTTTAGTGGCTCAAAGTCACGAGGCTGAGATGACTGTCAGCCCAATCAACACTGGACAAGTACCCTGGGGTCCTGTAGGAGCCCAGCTCTGAGAAGCAGCAGTTAACAGATTCAGATGGCCAACCTCATCAGCCAGCATATCTTCCCGATGTCTGTGATTTCCACTCGGCTAGCTCTGCTCCAACTTCTGCTGGTCCTGATGTCTACTTTCTCATTCTCTCATTCTCAAGATGCCTTGTCACACCTGCATAGCTGGGATTACATCTCACTGGATTTTTATCCAAACGTAGTGATGAGCAAAATCTGTTTTTTTGCTGCCTTTAGCGTGTATCCATCTTTGCTTCTCTCTGACACAACTATTGCATCTTTGGCTTGGCAGTGGCCTTTGTTCTTTTACTATACACCCCACAAATCCCTAGCAATAAGAGAAATCTTAAGAACACCATAATCTCTGACTTTTCAGAAGCTGCTATGTCATACACGTATTCCTGGGCCATATATCACTGGGACCAGTGCTCAGAATTTCTTCTATGAATCTCCTGAGTTTTCATCATCTGGGTTTATGCCTATTCTCTCATAATTTGTTCTCTTTTCTACATATACCTTTCAACATTGTTGCTGCTTGGGACTATCCTGAGCCCCTTTCCACATGCCCCACACCCTTACCAATGGTTTCAAACAACATCACCTGTATTTCTATGACACCAATTCAATTTTCAAGTATGTGGACGTCTTGTCCTGTCAAACTTGGTGTGCATCCAACAACCCCCTCGTCCCTCCACCTCGTCCTCTCGTACCTCTCTTATCAGCTGGGAACATCTCCATTAAAGTAGCAGCCAACCTGTGACATTCAGACGCTTAAAAGCTCAAACTGTCCTTCCTCTCCCATATCTTATAATAAAATCCCCTAAATCTTACAGGGAATATAATAACCAACTCCATTGACCCTTTACCACACTCTATATTTTACATATAATGAAATGTGTGTTATCATCCTCAGAACAACTCCTATGTCTGCCATTTTATAAATCAACAAATTCAGGCTCAGATGGGATGTTTACTTTTCCAAGCTCACCACTAATTAGGGATGGGGTACTCCAGAATGTCTGCTTGCATGTGCTACAGGGGCAAGATCAAAGTGATCATTTAAACTGGAAGTGCAGAATGTGAAAACAGAAATGTGTCATTATGATAGCACAGACTTGGAGACAAACATGGGAATACCTGACTCAAACCCTTTTATCTCTTTGGCATATGTCTATGAAATAATTATATTGCTGAAGCTCTCAGAAACTCTGCCATACCTGCATGGAAAACAAAGGAGGTACCTGCCCCCTTCCCTTTATACACTGAAAGCCAAGGGCAAGCGCCAAGGTCGGCGTGTGATTTCTTGCCAGGCCTAGAGGTCCATGGAGTAGGTGTCAAGGCCCCAGGGTACAGGACTGAACATGCATGGTCTTGCTTCCTGGGGTGGGGTTCTCAATCCTTTGAGCATCTGGGGTTCACAGACCACAGAGCACTCTCGTCAGCGGTCCGCTGTCCTATTCTTAAAGATCTTTTCAAAATCCCGGCCACAGGCAGTCTAGACAATCAAATCTTTGTTTAAATGTCTACCAGTTTTAGAGCTCGAGGAAGCTTGAAATTTTAGCTTTTGGAAAGAAATCGTATCACCACAGAATGTTTTTCTCAGTGTAGTCCATTAAATTGCATCCTGGTCCCCTCTATTCAAAGATCTGATAAACTCTCTATGTCTTGTCTTGAATTCACTCATCCCATAATGCTTTCTGGGTTAGGCGGTCTGACTTATTTCTGCGGTGGCTGCTCCCTTACCCAACTGCTGTACTATGAAGGGACCTTGCTGTCACATGAAGATGGTTCATTAGACTCTTCAAAGTCCTTTGAGTTGAAAACAGACTCATACTGAAGCAAGTCACTGACAACTCTGGTTTTTTTTAAGCCAAACTCTCTGACAACATGAATTATTCATTTTACATATTCCATTGTGATGCTCCATAGAATTCTCGAATCACTCTAAGTGTTTGCCTGTTTCATTTTTACAACCTCTCCCCTTTCTCCTGACGTTGGTTTCTTTTTCATTGACCCCATGATTTCCAAGGTGCCATTTGTTCCTTACATGTTGTGAGTCTCTACACATCAAACGTATTTTTTAAACACAAGCAAAAGGTAGCCAGTGAGTAACTTATAGTATGAATGTTCTCCTTCATCAGGATGAAAAAGCCTTCTGAAACTCGCAGGCTCTAGTGTTGAGAAGCAATGGATGCAATGCTTTCAGCATGAATTTACTAATTGTAATGGTACTTTAAATTTACTTAGTGATAGCCATGTACTGTCATTGCTTTCACTGCATAAAATGCTTGCAGATCTAGTAAGCAGAGAATTGGTGAGCTCTTCTAGAAAGGTTGTCCATGGAAGAAAAGGAAGCTTTAAGAAACAGTAGTTCCTTCCATTCTTGCACTCTTTGCATGGGAGTTGTCTACTAATATGCCTCTTCTCTCGTGGATCCACAACTATGGGTTCTTCACCATTTTCTGAAGCTGCTGGGAATGTGGACACTCAGCCCAGAGTACTGTACCATCTGTCCCTGAGAAAGCCAGGGTCACATTATGGTGGCTTAATGATAGGCTCTAGTTACAGGCTGCTTCTGCTGTTCGTTGCCCCATACCACAGGGTATCTGATCACAATCCTTGCCCTTTTTATGGGCAACTGTAGGTGTGTTTTTCCCCCATGTAAGCTTTCTACTGGAAGTAACTGCTTGGTGAGGATTAAAGAAGGCACCATGACAAGGCTTTCTCCATTGTCCCTGGGTGCTGGAGAGGTGCTCCTAGATCTAGTCATTATGCTCATTGAAGTTATGTGAGCATCCTACTGAGAGACTCAGCAGGTCTCCCAAGCAGGACTGAGAGTCTGGTTTTTTAAACACACTTCAGCTGTGTCTATGTGAACCAATGACTACACTTCTGAGTTTAAGGTCGTGGGTTCAATGACACCATGACACCATTGAAAGCATTTTAAGTAGAGCTCCTTGAAGAAAGTCCAGATTGCAATTTAGAACAAAGAGGTGCTTTCCTTGTACCCACTGTCCTACCCTACTTCTCCTTGAAGTTGTTTGTTTAGACGTTTAACTTAAAAAAATCACTTGATTAATTTAGTGTGCACATGAGAGTACTGAGTGCTTGTGTGTGTGTGTGTGTGTGGTGTTGTCTGCCCCCACGCCCTCTCATTTCCAGTTGATTTCCTTTCATCTTGTAAGAGAGACCCTTTCCGCCTTCTTCACACATTTCATTCCACCATTTCCCATCCCCTTAAGATCTGCCCCTCCCCCTCATGATCTTCTTCCTGGTTCCTCTCCTAGCCTTTAAATGACTTTCTGGTGGCTTCCCAACAGGAAATGGCAGTTAGTTTGTCAAAATATTATCGTTTGATCCCCTACCTTTGTGAACTGACAGACCACTCTCAACCCTTGCCACGCCCACACCCCTAGAAACAAATAGTGAGCTGGAAGCTCGCTATGGCCAGCTTCCATCTATTGGTACCAGAAACACTCACATTCCTTCACTCCTTGGGACCTTGTACATATTGGAGTCTTCTCCACCCAGTACTGAGTGCTGAAATAGCCACATCATCTCCAAAAGCACTCATACATTCCCCAGGTGGGGCTTGTTGAATCCTCTGCTCTTCCAATGATTTCTGACAGATGTCATTTATTTCCTTCATTCACCTGTTTCATTCTTCCACACGCACCCTGCAGTTTGTATGTTCTTTGGGGTTCACAATAGTACATGGTCACCCCTAGAATGCAAGCCAGTGCCTTTCTCTGCTCTTCGATTTAATGAAATAAAGGAATTTGTGCCTTCAAATGTATGGCTCCTCAGCACGGTGACACTATCTTGACGCCTAGATTGCAAGGCACCATCCAACGATACTGTCTGTCAGCCCAATGGATAGGTAGCCAAGGAGTGAAGACAAATAGCAAGGAACTTGGGAGGCCCAAGCAGAATCTATCTACACAGATCCTGTGGGTTTGGGGCTGGGTACTTAGAAAAATGTCAGATGTAGCAGAATGACATATTCCTACATGTTTCCTGAGGCGTGGTACTACCTTGCCATGAAGAGAATGGCACCATGGATCAGATTGGCTGGCTGAGTCTGAGCAGGCAAAGCTGATTGTAAGACCCATTAACCTGATAGAACTCACCATACAAGCAGCTGGCCAGAGATTTAGTAGGTTTATGCATGACCAGCATTTATGTCAGGGCTGGCACAAGGTGAGAACCATCCATATTATAGCTATTGTGATGCCCTTGAGAATGACTAATAAAACAAGCTTGGTCTCCAGCTGGAGCCACACAAGAGAAAGTAGCAAACCTTGCCTTACCTTTTCATCTTTACAACCTCAGATAGGAATAACTACCTCAGTTTTTTAACTCTCTGATGTCACCCATGAAATGTTCTTCACTGTTTTACTGAGCAGACTTCCTTTTGTGTAGAGTGTCAATTGAACACATTACCTGAGAGTTGTTTCTCAGAACTGAGGAAGTATGTATGGGTGGTCAGTGTGGCTCAGAGGGCTGATCTCCAAAATATACAAAGAACTTAAGAAATTGGTAATCAAAAGAACAAATAATCACATTTAAAATGGGATACAGTCCTAAACAGAGAACTCTCAACAAAGGAATTGAAAGTGGGTGAAAGACACTTAAGGAAATGTTCAACATCCTTTACCATCAGAGAAATACAAATCAAAACAACTCTGAGATTCCATCTTACAACCGTGAGAATGGCCAAGATAAAAAACACTGATGACAGCTTATTCTGGAGAGGATGTGGGGTAAAGGGAACACTCCTGCATTGCTGGTG
>LOJH01021142.1:468-11072 GCA_001685095.1 Ellobius talpinus | reverse complement strand
TGTGTGTGTGTGTGTGTGTGTGTGTGTGTGTGTGTGTGTGTGTATGTGTGGTGTAGGCCCAGGGATGCTGTCTGGAATCTCTATCAATTGCTCTTACATCTTATTCATTGAAGTCTCTCAACCAAACCCCGAGCTCAGTGATGTGGTTAATCTTGCTTTGCTTTGGACATTCCTTGTATCTGTCTTCCCATGCTGGCACAATAACAAGCCCACGGGCTATCTACTTGGGATCTCAGGATCTGAACCCCACATTTGAGGATAAGAGTTTTAACCACTGGGTTCCCCCAGAGTTGTCTTTATCTAGTCCTTCCCATAGCAATGAACCTGGATCCCCCATTTAGTGGTGCCAGGTGAGGCTGGGGAGTCACTTGGATTCACATGTGACACAGCTCAGGGTGTCACGTTCCACACACAATGATGAGGGCAGCACCACCCACTTGTCCCTGAGGTACTCTGACTCTGTCCATGCTGGTATCAGGCTGTCTGGTGCAGAATCCAGACTTTAGAAAGCCAGGCAGCAACCAGTGGTGAAGGAGGTACCCGCATGGAGCCTGGGAGCATGCCTGGATCACTGACTTCCTGTCCAGGCTGGCTAGCTTGTGGCCGAACTGTTCCTTTCTCTTCCAACCACACCAGAAGCTCTGTCCTGCAATGTCCTGAGCCTCCCACAGGGTCAGATACTGCAGGCTGGGCATCAGGCTGGGCATCAGGCTGCCCTCCTCTAGGTTTTTTGCGCTATGCCTTGACATAGATGTCCTGCCCAGGAAGCACATGAATGCGGGGCTCTGGCCATCTATCTCCTTAATGACTCCATTTATCACTCCAAGTGTCACCATTGGCCTGCCTGATTGAATGGGCCTGTTCTGGCCCAGCCAAAAGCAAGCTAGGCCTAGTTGGTTGGAGGTCACCCATAGGCTGGTCAAAGGCTTCATTGAGGCTGTGGTTGGGTGCAAACAGGCTGTTCAGGCTTCTTGCTCGCAGTATGCTGTGATATTCCTGAAAGGGTCTCAGCTAGGGATCAGGGCCCACTTATCCCTAAACAATATAGGTGAACAATGGGTCTGTTTTTTGGCCCCAGCAGAGGGTCACCTGCCACTTCCCCTCCTATGTCTGTTCACATCTGCCCTGGCTCATGGTCATTCACTGGCTTGCCTGGGCCAAAGAAGAGGGTTGCCTTTGTGCCTAGTTAAGTATATAGCACAGACCAAGGGAGGGCCCAGGCAAGAACAGGGCAGGGCTCAAGGCAGTGTCACCAACTACACCAAACCACTTCCTAACAGACATTTTGGAAATGTAACTCCTTCATTAGCAATTCCAGAATATTCCAAAGGATGCAGGGCAGTATCTGTTGTTCAAGGTGTCATATCAAGGCACACTCTTAACTGCTATGTTGGGCACTGAGCTATCAGGGGCATGACAGGCTGTGTCCTCCCCATGAACTGCGAGCAACCCCAGGTAAGTGGCAGGGGCTAGAATTGCAGACCTTGCAGATGGTTCCTGGGTATGGAGCCAAGTGGAGACTCTCTCTTGGTGTCTGGTCATCTGCTTTTGGCACTGGAGACATTGGCAGCATTGCTGGCTTAGGATTCAGGCAGTCTATGCATCACATCATGAAACCTTACCAGGCAGTCTAGACTCCAAACTCTGGGATGTGTGAACTATGGTAGCTGTAAAGTAAGGGCTGCTGCCAGCAATCAAATTACAGACGACACATGGGTCACCATCTGAAACCAGTCACGCTGTTTCTTTCAAAGGATAGTCTTTGATTGGATCCCTGACACTTGTCAGTCTCCTGAGATTCTGATGGGCTGTTGCTTCCTTGCATTGCAACAAGCCCTGTGACATTTTGCTAAAAAGGATGATTACTGGATGCTGGCAGCAAGGACAGACTGCACAGAGATGCTGGAGGGGAAGTTGGCACCAAGCACAGCTGGCCATGGCATTGAGACACTCAACCAGAGAAAGGATGGAAGAGATATGGCCACATCTGTGAGGACCATGGATGAGAGGACCTGTCTAGAAGAGGGACAGCAGGAACCTGAATGCTGTAAACCCCACTAGCACATTCGGGACATCTGACACAATGGGAATCATCTCTCCTGGATCCCTACATGACACATGATACCGAGAACACAGCAATGACCATGGAATTCCCCAGGAAGGTCAGAGGGCATGCCTCTAGACAGCTCCTAGGAGGAAATCTTGAGTGCTAAATGGACCCTCTGGCCTGGAGAAGCCCATTTTTATGAGAAGCCTGGGAACCACACAAATTAAATTAGCAAGAATAACCCAGCCAATATGTGAGGAAGTAATACGTGAGCAGAGGGGTCCTGATATATCCAGTTCAGCCCCAAGGTCCTGTCCTGCTGCAGTATTCAGGGTCAATGTTCTCAGTGAAGGATCTGCTTAGCCCAGATTCCTCTCTTTTCTGTAGGACTGTGGTGGGCAGCATTAGGTGAGAGGTACCCTGGGTGTGTGGACTCATGTCTACAGAAGTAGACATTGGCTGGTCTTCCAGGGATGCTGGGATTATCTGAGTACCATAGTCAATTGTCTTGGCCACATTTCCTTCCTAGACTCAAATCAGAAGCTTGGCTGGGTCTCAGCCTCTAGAACTGTGTGAAGACAAACCCCTGTGGTGACTTGGCCCATCTTATGCACTCTCTGGGATATTTAAGGAGATGGCAAGTCTCACATTGTAGCTCAGGCTGTCCTGGGAGCATACTATCTCATTATGTAGCCCAGGCTGGCTTTAAACTCATGGAAATCCTTCTGCCTCAGTCTTCTAAGTTCTGGGATTACATTCATGAGCCCCTGTGCCTTATACTGTGCTTCTTATGGCAACCACAAATTCTCGGAAGATGGCAGAAAGGCACCCAGTGTACAGATCACACTATTGTGTAGGATGCTCTCCTTGAAGGACCAAACTCTCAGAAATGCAAAGAACTCCATTGCCCCTTCTTAGATCATAAGCCCTGGATGTAGTGAGTGTGCAGAACACACAGCCATGAAACCCACAGAAAGTAACTGCAACCACCCACATGACTCTTGCTATCCATTTATTCTTATACCATCAGCCTCTAGGTAACAGGACATTGGAACACATGCCAGGATGGCAGTGAGGATCTTCTGAAGCAGATAAATAAAGAAGCAAGACAGATATGGATAGATGAATATGGATGGATAGCTGGAGATAGAAGATAAATATACAGTTAGAAGATAGATAGATAGATGATAGATAGATAGATAGATGATAGATAGATAGATNGATAGATAGATAGATAGATAGATAGATAGATGATAGATAGATAGATAGATGGTAAATGGTAGATTAGTGATGGATGAAGAGATCTACAAAGAGATAGATGATAAAATTTATTCACTGATACATGAATAAATAGTTGATTAATGATAGATAAAAGGTGATAGATAAATGATTGATAGATAACAGAGATAATAGATATACACACAGATGATAGATAAATATGTAAATAGATTATAGGTAGATGATAGATATTTAGGTGATCATGACAAAATGGACAATAAGTAGAATTAAAGAGACAAACTAATTAAAATAAATTAATAAAACATAAAATGCAGCATCTTATGCCAGACTCTGCAAACTCTTTCAGGGGTTCCAGCTGCCAAGAACACTTAGAAGCTTCCATCAAGAGCACGTTCCCTCCCTGCCGCTTCCTCTGGAATCTGAGCCTGAGTCTGGCATTCAGACCAGGGGCTTGCATTCATTCTGATGGCACTGGGGGCACTGCAAAAGCCCAGGGTGTCTTTGCCCATGCTGCACAAAGAGGAGAGGATCCAGGGGGCCAGGACACACTCCATCCATTTGCCCTAGTCTTCCTCTTTGGGATACTCTTGGGCATGCTGCCTCCTTATCCTGAGAGCCATGCTTTCTAGTCCAGAATGTGCTCCTGAGAGTGAGAACGGGATGAATCTTCAGGACCTGCAAATGGTGCACTAGAATCACACTCCACCAGCCTCAAGCCAGAGGCTTGTGTGGCCAGAGCATATAGAGGGCCTCAGCAAGGGGTGAGAAAGACTCCAGAGAGCTTTACCCAGGGCCTTTCAAGGTGTCGGCTCCGGGAAGTCAGAGAAGGGAGATGAGATATCAGCGACTTTGGCAGGTGAAACAGAGAAAGGTGCTCAGCTCAGGAACTTTCATCCTTTCCTGGGATTAAGGACAGCTCAGACCTCTCTCTGAGCCCTGGGATATTTTCAGTTACATTAAATGGATGAAAAAAATGGTGCTATAGCCCTGAAGTTGGTCCCAGGGTCCAGGCAAGCCTGAGCTACATAATCCTGAATTTCAGGAAGTCTGAGCAATATAAACCTGTCTCAGACACAAAATCAAAAACACACACTGAGACTGGAGAGATGGATCAGCAGTTAGGAGCATGTACTGCTCTTCCAGGGACCCAGGTTCTGTTCCCAGCACCCACATATGGTGGCCCACAACAGCCAGTAGCTCTAGCCCCAGAGGATCCAAGGCTCTCTTCTGGACTCTACAGGCACCACCAGCAGCAATGTATACATAATCACATATGGACATACACTCATATATATTGTTTAAAATGAAAATGAACACATATTGATGAGTATTATGATAATTTAACAGTCCGGAGAACAATAAAAATTCCTTGGAAATGAAATTATTAAATTTAGCACAGTAAGAAAAATTTTAATTTGAATTATTATTTTTTTCAATCATGTAAAGGGAACAGGTCTAACATGAACAAAAATTTTGTGCTGATGCATGTCTTTAATCCCAGCATGCAGGAAGCAGAGGCAAAGAGTTCAAGGCCAACCTGGTCTACAGAGTGAGTTCCAAGACAACCAGGGCTACACAGAGAAACCCTGCCTTGGGAAATAAATAAATAAACAAACAAACAAATAAATAATAAATAATTTATTACAAAAAGATGCAGGATTTACTCTCTTAAAATGTGCCCAAAAGAAGTCATGTGATCCTCACAAGAAGGTTTTTCTGGAGAACAGAGTCGCAGTCCTGTCTCCCTTGTGAGACCAGCAGAACTGAGACACACAAATTCTTACCAGTCACCTGGCCCAACTTGTGTTTATCACACCTCTTAAATCAAACCAAAATGCAAAACCATGAAACTACTAGAAGAAAGCCATGGGAGGGAAACCTTGATTGCTTTGCATCTTGTGATGAATTTTAAGTCAAGCGACACTGGTGCGGTCCCTGAAAGAAAGGGTGGGTCAGAGGACACTCAGATGAAAACATCTGCAGGAATCCTGATGAACAACAGCAGGATGAGCCTCACCACAGGCAGAGCTGCGTGCATCCTAAAATATAGAAAAAGCCCTTGACCTACAACAAGAGAGTTAAAATATGAGTGAGAGAATGGAAGAGGGCCTGTGCCTGAAAGACACATGGGTGGCGAATGAGCATGCGGGGGCGGGGGGAGGCTGAGGGCCAGTAACTGTGAAGGGGGTGTCAGTCCAACTAAACCACAAGATGATAGCCCCTAAGTGCGGCCGAGGATGCTGAGCCACAGGGCTCTCATTAACTGAGCGTGAAAATGAAAACTCAGTAGCCGTTCAACCCCCAGGCTGGGTGCCTATGTGGTCTCTGTGGTGCATTGAAGGCCTGAGGGAACTCCTGGAGCAGTGGTGGTCTCCAGTCCATGTTGGCAAGCAAAAGACGTTGGCTCTGATGGCAGCAACAGCCGCAGCAGCAGAGTGGATGCCCTCACCAGCGGTAAAGAAGCAGAGAGGCAGGCAGTACTGCTTCTTCCTAGCATCTCCTTATATCTGAGTCAACCGAGTGAGGGTCTCTTTCTCAGCTAATCCTTTCTGGAAACATCCCCACAGACAGGCCCAGGGGTGTAACTCCCAACTGAGTTAGGTTCCAGTCAGGTATAGTCACCAGGGGCTTAACGGGAAGGGAGGAGAGCTGAACAGATAAAACAGGATTTCCTAGCTACTCTGTGAGCTACTGTGGTCGGCTGCAACATACTGGGTATTCAGTAAAATGCACATAACTCTACAGCACAAAAATCCAAAGTTAATATAGCTGTTCGTCTATGTTTTGAATATAGCAACTTATTGTAGATCTATCTATGCAGTACAACACACACAGTTCAAGAGATCTATCTATGCGGTACAACACACACAGTTCAAGAGATCTATCTATGCGGTACAACACACACAGTTCAAGAGATCTATCTATGCGGTACAACACACACAGTGGAAGACTGAGGCAATAGGGTTTTCTCATCTGTCAGCTCCAATACAGTTACTCCTCCTGTTGGAAGCAGCAAACCCCCTCTACTGTTATCTCCCCTTCCTGAGCGCAGCCACCATATCCTTACTCCACTGTCATCTCTGTGAGCTTGACTGCCTCGGCTTCCGTATCTCAGCAAGAATGTGCAGTGTTTGCCTTTCTCTGCATGCTTTACTTCACTTACACAAGGTCCTCCAGATTCTCTTGAGTGACACTTTCCTCCTGTTAAAGGAACACATATGCACACTTTTACAATGTGCACACACGTACACATGCATGAAAACACACGCACACATGTGCACATACATGTATACACACATGCACATATTTATGAAAATGTATAGACACATGTACGCATACACACATACACACAAATATACATGTATGAAAACACACATATGCACACACATGATAAGGAGGGTATGTGAAAGAGGAAGCAACTAAGAGAGAATCTAATGTCAGAACTAGAATTATTTGAACTGTGGGATAAATTTCATATAGAAATAGTTAAAAGCATTAAAAAATATATAAGTCAGAGTTGGTGTGACTAAATACTAGATAAATGCACAGGGGAAATAGATCTATGTAGAGCAATTGCCAGGTGATTTTTGTACTTACCACATTCACCTCAGGTGCTGTCTCAGCCTTAATGCATGGGCCATATACTGCCATTCCAGTACAAAGGCTACAGAGAAGGAATGCCGGGTGACCTCACCCCCAAGAGGTGAGCAGGATCCACATCCCTGCACCACCTCAGGTTGAATTTTTATTCTGGACACGGTATTGTAGAAACACAATTATGTTCTCAAATACAACATAGACTACCAAGAAACACCATGTGAATCCTGGTCAAGGGAGGCCCACAATGTAGTGAACATCCAAGACCGTTTCAGATGAGAAGTCTAAGCAACTACCTCAGCCAGGAAGACCTAAAGGTGACATGACCATTGAATGTCCTCAGATCCTTGAACAGAGATACAGACCAAGGGAATCTGAGAAGAGTGGGCAGTTGGGTGAGTGACACACAGCAGCCTTGCCCAGTCAACCATAACCAGGCATGGAAACAGGGTGTGGAGAATTCTCTGCACTGTCTTTACAGAGTTTTGTGACTCTAAAACTGTCCAAAAAGTTAACTGTTTTTTAAGAACCAAGACAATGGCTCCATGTGACAATGGTCTGTCAAGTCTTACATTTATCCCTGTGGCTATCGTCTTGACCTGGGCTGTCCCTCTGGCCTCTTGGCTCCAGCCTTCCAAAACCTCCACCCTCTGCTGTGCAGTTTGTCCAGGGACTGAGTGATTCCCCAGCTGTGCCCAGCCTGGAATGTTGGGCAGAGAACAAACACAGCAAGTTCAGAGTGGGGCCACCAAACCCAAATAACCAGAGGACAACAGAGGGCCTTGCTCCCTGCCCATGCTCAGTCACATACCTCCCAGGGAGGTTGCCATCTCTGCTTCAAAGCCACCACCCATCCTGAAGAAGCTTGCAGAAATCTTCCCAATCCCAGGTTTTTCTCTTCAGAAATGTGTCTGCCCATCCCCAGGCTGTGCCCATCCCCCTTCACTGGCTCCCTACCTCCTTTCAGGGAAGAGGGTTTTTTTTTCCAGGTGGCTTATCACAGCTCCTTTCCCAGTGAGTGTCTGAAGGTGATGAAGAAGTCACCCCTCATGGTTTCTTCATATTATAGGGTAAGGAGGGCCGTCACTGTGAGACTAAGAGTTCTCCCAGTCCTCCCATCTATGCCAGAGCTGGAAATGTCTGTTGCCCCATCCAGCCCTCCCACAGGATACTCCCTTGTACTGCCAGACCCTTCTTAGGTTTCCAGACCCAAGGACTGCAGGCAGCTAGCAGCCTCATATCCTCTGAGTTCAGATCTTCCTGGTGGAGATGGAGTCTGACTCTACCTCTCTCTTGTCTGGACCTTCAGGGTCAGACTACCGCTTCCAGACTTGTCGGTACCCACCCCATCCCCACCATCTTCTGTTGCCTGCCTCAATGTGCTCGTTGGGCCTCCCATCAGGCCTTTGAAGTTCTTAAGAACAGCAGATTTACATCATCTGTTAAGTGAACCACTGAGGCGGGATGGCAGAAGACGGATTCTCCCTAGTAGCAACACTCTGGGGCTAAGACCCCATGCTCTCCCAGCTGCCAGGCCAGTCTGCTATAAATGGCTCACCTTCAGCTACACGCAGGAGGCAGGACTTGCCAACTTGCAATTATGGAAAATCCATATCTAGCATTTTTGTTCTGGAAGACAGTATCTCCTATGCTTATAAGTAATTAGCTAGAGCAGCTCCCACTGTGATTAACCAGACAATGCCCAGGCTGTGCTCATCAGTCCTTAGCTCTGAATATTCTCATTTCCATCTTCTCCTCCTGGGCAGAACTTCTCAGCTAGTGGTTTGACAAGGGCTGTCGCCTGCTCCGGAGAGCAGAGACCCAGCCACTGAGAAGCCTGGCCTGGCTGGATCCCAGCCTTGACCTGTCCTTGGTTCAGAAGGAGGGCCCGAGAAGCATCAGAAAGAAACTGGCCTTTCCTGAGTCCTTGCCCATAGACCCACAGATCTCTGACCTTAGAGAAGAGAGAGAGAGCTGTTCTGCTGCATTCTGCTTCAGTCTTTGCTCCAGAGTCAGGAAAACCAAACTAGTGGGCCAGAACCCATGTCCAGTGAAGTCATTCTTGTCCTTCCATCACCAGAATAGCATAAAAGACAAGCCTTGGACCAGACTGAAGACTCAAGTACTTAAGTTGAAGGGAGTTTCCCGCTGTCTGGGCGTTGACAGTCCCATAATTCCAGGAAATGCACAGAAGACCTGAATTCATTCCACCGGTATGCCTCTCCCTGTGCTCTGATATGTATATGAGGTTCTGGGCTGGAAGGCAAAGGGGCTTCTCTCTTGGCACAGACCAGGCTTGGCATTCAATTCATTTATACTCCCCACTGCTTTGACTGGCTGTCAAAATCCTCACTTGCCAGGAAGAAAACAGAAGTGATATGTCCAAGGTGTCACAAGACAAAGGAGCTGCAGCGACCATGGGATTGCACGTTCTAGCCCAGTTCATACTCAAGCTTTGTAAGAGGCCGGGCTACTTGGCTGCAGTACCCTAGGGTACCTTGGCCAGGCATCCCCCAGAGTCAGAACACTTGATCCACCATGTGGACAAGGAGAAGTGGGACAACCTCAGGGTACTCTCTAAAGGGGCTCAGATACAGCAGGCTTTCCAAATGCCAGGACTTGCTGAGAATGAGGCAGGGGAGAGGGGAGGCCCCTGCTTTTACAGAGAGGAGATGGGCACTTCCAAGGATACGACCATCTCAGAGGAGACCCTGAATGAACTCCACTGCCCATCCAAGAGCAGTCTCTGATCCGGAGGCTTCCCAGAACAGCTTCTCTACCTCAGGCACACAGCTAGCCTCAAGTGAGTACTTGATGTCTGGTGTGCTCCTGATCAGCAGAGGGATCAGCAGAGAACGAGGCATGTCCTGGGCTCCTCCCTTGGATCATAAACTCTATCCTCAGATACTTGAGAAGTTTTACAATCAGATGCTTTCATCACCAAAGTGATACTTTTTTAGCTTTGAAATTAATAATCCAACATTCTGCTACATATTTTATGAAAACCTCTATCTTCCCTTTAATGAACTCTATGTGACTAGTCAGAAATTAAAATAGATAAAGTGGAACGCTGGCGTGTAGCGTGAGGAGGGGAGGAGAGGGGTTGCCTTTGGCTAGAGCTGGCCTTGGAGACAGCCGCAGACAGGGTGAGGGGAAACTAAGCTTTGAAGAAGGTGTGAAGGGAGAGTGTGACAGATCAGTGGTGCATAGAGGTGAAGGACTAGACAGGATGGGCCTGCTGGCCCTGACCCTCAACCCGCACACCTCCAGGACGGGCCTGCTGGCCCTGACCCTCAATCTGCACACCTCCATGGAGTGACATAACTAAGGCCTGGGGTAGGGCTCTTCAGAGGTAGTTCCTTGCTAATAGCACTTCCAAATAGCCACAGCGTCATGGATTCAGCACTCAGTACAGAGACAGGCAAGAGCTTCTTCTGCTTCTCCAACCCACACTCCAGTGGAGTTGCTGCTAGGGAGCACAGTTCAACACACTTGGCTAGGTTGTTGCCACCAGGGCTGCTGGTTATTGATTTAGCATTAAAGTTCAAAAGCTTCAGAGATAAACTCTCACTTCCTTTGTGCCTGCTCTCTTTGGCTTGAAGTAGAGTTCCCTGTTGAAATGCAAATTTCCTGGAGTGACGCCTTGCTAGGCCACCCTGCTGTTTCTGGAGGCCTGAGAGAGAGAGAGAGAGAGAGAGAGAGAGAGAGAGAGAGAGAGAGA
>LOJH01021141.1:0-20433 GCA_001685095.1 Ellobius talpinus | reverse complement strand
AAAAAAGTGATCTCGGAAAATAAGAATCAGAAGATGGCTTTGTGACCCTCGAGTTGAAATATAGGAAAATTAATGACCTTAAGATATGAGAGAACATTGCAGCTGCCTCTGTTGAGACATTCTACTTTTCAGGTCTAAGTCTTCTTATCCCAAGAAATTGTAGGAGACAAAACTATATAAAAAACTGTCTGATTTGTTTGTTGTAGCCCATAACAATTATCAGTATATATCATTGCAAAGTCCCTTTAAGATCCAAATTTCTACATACAGGTAAGATTGAATCGCATATTATCTTCCTGACCAAGAAAGTCAGCCTAGGACTCAATTCTGGACTTTTAGAGCCTTAGTTTCCAATTGCTTCTGTAACAGATTACCATAAATGCAGTGGCTTATAATACCCACTTATTGCTTCACAATTATGTTGATGGCAAGGCACACTGTGGCCCAGTTGGGATCTCCCCTTAGAGTCCACAGGAAGGGAATGAAAGTATCCTAAAAGCAGGGTTATACCCTGGAAGCTCCTTCCAAGCTCATTGGACTTGTTGACTGGCATCGGGTCCTTGCTCCTATCAGTGTTTCAGTTTCCTTGGTAGACAGCCAGAAGCCTGTTTGTGTTGCCAGTGGCTGTTTGTACTGCACCTCAAGCTCTTCCTCCACCAAAGGCAGATAAAGTCCCTCTCAAATTCCTAATTCCTCTGGTTCCCCACACACAAACACTGCAGCAACAGACTTCCTCTTCCACTCTCATAGGCTCCTGTGACAGGATAACCTCCTTATTTTCAACAATTGCTTAGTCATCTTAGTTAGACCTGCGAAGTCCCTTGACAGCAGCAGTAACTAAATCAGTCAGCATTTCACAGAATAGTTAGGAGGTCTTGGAGGGATTTCATCATCGTTTGGCCTGCCCAAATGATGTCATCAGTGACATTTTGAAACACAGCCTGAATGATTGCTTCTCTACCTGTGTATTTCTTTATGTTGGCCTGCCCAGTTCATCAGTGACATTTTGAAACACTGCCTGAGTGATTTCACCTTTTCCTATGCTATTTTTTTATCTTGCCATTTCATAGAATAATAATTTTGTTTCCTAATTTTATATTTGTTATTTCAATCATTTGACACAGAAGATTAATAAAAAGTCAAGTTATGAGCTGGGCATAGAGGCAAGAGACTCTTAAGTTCTAGGACAGTTTTGTCTGGCTATGTGGCAAGTTCTAGAACAGGCTGAGCTGCATGAAACCTCATCTCTGAAAACTAAAACAGAAAGAAGGAAAAAGTTAAGGGAGAGAGAGAGAGAACTACCATACGATTCAGCCATTCAATTCTTTAGGTATATACTCAGAAACTCCATAGAGTTATTTCCACGTCCATGTTTATTGCTGTTCTGTCTATGACAGCAAAGAAATGGAACCAACTTAGATGTCTAGCAATTGTGAGTGGCTAGTAAAAATGTGACACACCTACAAAGTGGAATCTCATTCACTCACCCATGAGAAAAAAAGTGAACTCATGAAAAGCTGTAAGAAAGTGGATGAACTTGGACAGTATAATTTTGAGTGAGGGGACCTGAACTCAGAAAGAAAGGAACCCATACGACTTTTCTCATATGCAGACCCTAGCCTACAATGTATACATATATTCATGTAAACAGCTGTGTGATTATAGTATAGAAAAAGAAAAGAGACCAAGAGAGACTAATGAGGATGGGGTGATAAGAAAGGACAGACCACAGGCAAAAGGACAGGACACAGGAGTCATGAAAGAGAACATAAAGCTACTTTTTTGCGGTGCTTTTGGGTTGTTTTGGTTTCAACTTCATCAGTTCTTGGCTTTTGAGTTTTGAGGTAATAAGCAATCAGAAACATAATTGATAATGAAAATGTAAAATCCTAAGCAAAGTTCCATTTGTTCTAAGTGGTCATTGTTCTGTAAAGAAGTTTATGAGATGCATAGAGCTTAGGACTGGGCAAGTGTTTGAGTGGCTACCTTAATCTAGCTGTGTGGTGGTTTTGCTTGTGAATGAACTAGAATACATTGACTTTATTGAAAATGTATCTTATTAATATTAATATTATCCAGTTTTTTCTTTTTTTAATGTGACTATAAGAAAGTCTAAGGTGATAAATGTGACTTGCATTTCTGTTAGATCAGTGGTTCTTGTCCTTCCTAATGCTAATGTTAACCCTTTAACACAGTTCCTCATGTTGTGGTGACTCACAACCATAAAATTATTTTGTTGCTACTTCATAACTGTAATTTTGCTACTGTTATGAATAGTAATATAAATACCTGATATGTGAACATCTGACATACAACCCCCAAAAGGGTTGAGACCTACAGGTTGAGAACCATTGTATTAGACTGTTCCAAAACACAGTTGTTATTGCAGCCATTAGCAATGAATGGTCTAAGTTCAAGAACCTGTGATCTTAAAGAGTGAAGTCATTAGTATACAGCAATCTTCTTAGTGATGAGACACGACATTGATCTGCCTGTGTTTTCTATCTCTCTGGTATCCAGTCAGTCTAGCCAAAGCAGCTTCTTTCTATTTTTATGCATAGGCTTAAAAGAGGCAAGGTGACGACCTCATGTCATTTAGTGAACACACAGCACAGCCTTTAGGCAATGTGTTCAAAGACCAGGTGTTCTTGGAGGCTCCAAGGCAAAGAGGTGACTATGATGTTCCTCGATCAGTACAACTCTTTAATAAACTGCTACATGAGTATTCATGGATTATTACTAACATTATGAGTTAATGCCAACATTACTGTGTCAGCTTTAATGTTATCACCATCCTTGACAGCCCTGTGCGTGGGAAATAATAGGATGTCTGCCTTTCTCTGTAATTCCAATCTCAACTTTACTCTTTCTGTTCTTCTTGTTCCTTCTAGTTTTTCCCTTATTCTCTGACCCCACAATCATGTTCTCAGTCCATATAGTTTGCCTACTGAGAAGTAGACAATACAAAGGCAGGTGTTAGAGATATTGAAAGCACCTCCAGATCCTGCCCAGACAAAAACAGATCTTTGTGAGCCTAGGAGATTCACTTTGTTTTGATATTCTTCTAAGCCTCTTTTTTCTTACTCGTTACATGAGGTTTCCATTTGCAGTATCTGTGTGAAGACTGAAGGAAATAATAAGATGCCCCATGTATTTCTTTAATAAAAAAATTCTAATGCAAATTCTTTGGTTAAAAGACTGAGTGATGCACAGTTGCTGTCCCTCCTTTGATAATGAGTGGAAGAACAGAGATAAGTAGCCCAGGAATATCAGAACATGGGTGGCCCTTGATAAATATCAGTGATTGCACTTGGCTTCTCTCGGAATCGTGGACTGGTACTCAGGGAAGGCAGTCAAGGTTCTCTATTGAGTAGGTAACCACTTTAAGCAATACTGTGCTGGCACTATAGTGTGCATGACAATCGCTGACTCCTCTCATGATGCTTTTCCTAGAAGAGCTGGTTGCCTAACTCTTAATTTGTTAACTCCCAAGTACTTTACCCGAAAAGAACAGCTCTACCCAGTAAAGTTGAGAAAAACAAGAGATTTCATTTCAAATGTAATTCTGTTTCGGAGAAACCTGCATTTCTGATATTTGCCAAAAGAGGAGGAAACATGTGCATTCCTTAAAGATTTAAAAGCACTTGGGACAGTCTGACTTGCTAAATCACCCCCTGTTGGATAACTGTCTTATCAAGACAAGGAATGCTTTTGTTTGGAGACTTCGTTCAGTGAGAAGCTGCCTCTCATAGTCTATTAACCTCTGCCTATGTGAGCAGAAATGAAGAGCATTTCTGTCTTAAAGCATAAAAGAAATTCCAATATCTTTAAAGTTGTTTAAATAGTATTCTTCTTGTTCTCTATGTTCTAACAGAGCCATTAGTTATCATCAACCATACACAAAGAACTACAAGCAGCTAAGGACTGGGGAGAGCTGGACAAACAATCTTCTCCGGAGAAGAGCACACTAACTGGTTATCCCAAACCAATGGTCAGCTCCCAGAAAATACACACAAGTAACATTTTCCAGACTATATTTAGGAATATATAGGCATATACTTGGATACATGTAATAACAATTAATAAAGAAAGATGTCATAAATTTGAAAGAGAGCAAGGAGGAATGTATGGGAGGTTTGGAAGAAGGAATGAAAAGGAGAAAGTTATGTATTATAGTCTCAAAAATAAAAGAAAAACATTTCCTAACTCAGAATTTTAAAGGAGTTACTTGTGGAAAAAAGAGAAACCAGGACACTAGTGAGGGGTTTTCTTTTTCAAGTTCTGATCTGGGGGAAAGATGGCTTGATCAAGAAAATGGTATAAAGTATGGGTGCTCTATTCAAGTCAGCACCACAGAATTGATTTTTCTCTTTATGGAATCATGCCTGCATTGTGAATCCATGAATGTGTCAAGTAAATAAGTATGGGTGAGCTGAGGACCCTCTAGACCAGTGGTTCTCCATCTTCCTAATGCTGTGATCCTTTAATACAGTTCCTCGTGTTGTGGTGACCCCCAACCTTAAAATTATTTTCATTGCTACTTCATAGCTGTCATTTTGCTACTGTTATGAATTGTAATGTAAATATCTGATATGCAGAATACCTGATATTAGAGTCCTATGAAGGTCATTTGACACACCCCCTCCAGAGGGGTTGTAACCCACAGGTTGAGAAGCGTTGCTCTAGACTCTAGTATCTAGAGGAGAAGCCCTTCTGGTGAGTTGCTGCTAAGTATTATGTGTACCCAGCTGACTTTAAGTAGAATGTCCCTGACAGTAGGGAAACTCCTGTCTGAAAAGGATCACCATGTACACCCCCAAAGAAAAAGCTCCAAACATCTGGCTGCCAAAATGTTCCTTCTGCTTTAAGTCCATAAAGGAAGGCGAGACCCCACCTTCTCGGTGTTCTCCTAGGAAGGGTCTCCAGTACAAGCCAACACTCATATTGTTAGTCTTTATCTACTCAATCAGCTCTAAAACTCTATACTTAACAAAATGAAAGATCTGAGCCCTGTAAGAACATCAGACAAATTTATTGGAATGACATATCAAACACCTGGGATAGTCCCCACACAAGTGGAACTCTATGTAAGAGCTTTAAATTCCCTACATAACTAAACACAAACAGAGCATTCCTGCATAGTCCTAGGAAACACAAGTTACTTAAGTGTGGGTTTGTCCCTTCTCTGCACCCTCATGGGATGTAAATCTATTGCTTTACCACCGGCACAGTCTGCAGTTTCATACAGAACATAAGTTAAGGCCTCACTTTCAGTCTAATCCGTGGGAACAATGTGGTGCTATTCTCAGAAATTGAATAATTATGAATTTATTGAAGAACGAAAAACTGATTTGAATAGGCCATTTCATCTAATTTTGAGGGATTTTTAATGAAAAAGTCTTCATACTAAGTAAAGTTGAGTAAAGCCTGGATTTGAACCCGTCTTTCTCTGATTCAAGAACATATTCAACATAACTACTTACCTCAGCCTCTCTGTAGAGGAATCTCAGGGTGAGATGGCTATTATAATGTCTATAGACCTGGGTATGTATCTCGGAGTGATTATTAACTAAACAGGATCTTCTGACAATGTCATTAGATGAAATCAGATGTCCAAGGTTCACTCCAAAGCTCCCTTAAATTTTCTGTTCAAGTCAGCAGATTCCTTAATCTTTGTACCTGATACTTCACAGAGAGCTAGCCAGCAACAGTCACTCTTCCTGCCAGTGATGGGCTAGATCCAGCTTCTACTGGCTTCATACTGGTACCCTAAAGTCAGCTTTGGCAGAGGTTGGCAAAAGGAGATCACGGTCCTTTTTAGTTTCAAACAGACAGTAACAAGGCACTTGCCACTGCACAGCAAAGGCCTGTGACTCAAAGGTGGACACACTGTAGATGGTCACACTTATGGAAGTAAAAGTAACACTCCCCCAAGAACCTCCTGCAAAACCTTGGGCAAATGCCATCACGTAAAGGCTCCAAAGGTGAACTTAGGGTCCCCATTGTTCTGCACTTGGGAGAACCTCTGAAATATGCTACTCATTCTTATGCTCCTAAAAAGTTGTTAAATTGCTTATTGATTTGTTATAAAATATGTGATGTTAGTGCAATGTAAGCAAAAATGAGCTGTTTTAATGTAAATATAAATATATAAATCAAAAAATGTATTAACCAGTGTTGTCAAATAGAAACCTATTACACACCACGTGTTTTAAATTTTCAGTTAATCACATTTGGAAACAAGAAATGAATGTTCATTATAGTAACATATTTCAACTAACTCCATGATCTAAATTATAAGTTTAATATTCAGTCAGTATAAACATTAAGATAACCTGTATCCATTTTTGTACAAGTTTTTCAAAATCTATATGTATTCTTCACAACACATTTCAACTTTAGCTGCTAAAATTTTTATCAAAAATACTTTCTCTTAATTTAGATTATAAAATGTGCAGCTGGAAAAGTATATTCACCTTCTAACCTTTTCCAAATACACTTAAGTTCTTAATTAAAGCAATCACTTATGATAAAATGATATATTAAATTATTTTATTCCTCAGTCACATTAGTTATATTTCAAATGTTTAGTAGGCACTTATGACTGGTGGTAACTTAAGCTGTTCATCCTGGACATAAACAACATAAGCTTATTTGTTAGGTGGAAATGAGCTCTACTTTATATAGACCACTATCCCAGAACCTTTTTTAGTTATGCCTTACAATATATGTAACTAATGTTCCTATCCTGGAATCCCACTGGATTCCAGAGGAAAGAGCAATCTTAACAAAATTACTGCTTTGTTCTGTATAACTGTTTCAGACCACATCAGGATCCATACCTAAGAGTGTTCTCATACCATTTACAAAGATGAGGAATTCCTTTCACCAATTGACTTCATAATATAGTGAGCTACATAGCTCATGTTTGGGTGACGATTAGGGTTAGGGGTTAGGGGGTTAGTGTTAGGGGTTAAGGTTAAGGGTTAGGGTTAGGGGTTAGTGTTAGGGGTTAAGGGTAGAGGTTAGGGTTAGAATTAGTATTAGGAGTTAGGGTTAGATGTTAGGGTTAGGAGTTAGTGTTAGATAAACCTGATGCTTTTATCCAGTCACATAAAGCTTACTTCAGTACCTAATCTTTGATAGTGATGGTGATAACAATTATGACACAAGTTCATGTATTTCTTTAGCACTATATTTTCTACCATTGGTTTAGGGTACATACCTACTTGTGAAAATAAAAGGAACCATTTTTGCTCCATTTTGATTGCATTATTGTCTTTTTCACTTATTTTAATCTTGTTCATCATGACCTAGGCTACTCTTTATGTGTGTATGCATCATGTACCATTATTATGCAGTGCTATATGCCATCTAGATTAGTCTAAGAAAACTCTTCAGTTTTCAAATGACGGAGGCACCTAACAACATTTTTCTCAGCACATGTGCCCCATGTTGAACAACACACAACTTTTGGGTGTTTTTTTCTTTAAAAATAGCAGGGGCTGGAAGGTGGCTTAGTGGATATAGCACTCTCCATGCAAGACTAATAATGACCTGTAGTAGGTTCCCTAGCACACACTTAAGGAGAGAATTGACACCACTCAATTATCCTCTGACCTACAGATATGTGCTGTGACTTGTCCATGTGTGCGCATGCACACACACAAACACAAACACACACACAGATAGTTTCCTAGTTGAAAATAAAATTCTAAACTTTTCCTTCGCTCACTAGTGTGAGGGAAATAAATTGACTTAAAACATTTGATGCTGACCAGTTTTCAAATTATCCCTACCATTAAAATAGTCCTGAACTCTGAATGCAAACTATTCAAATAAATACTTGGTGCTAATTAGAAGAGGTGATTTGACTATTATTTTGGACAAGCCTTTGCATTTTTCTGCACTGAGTTAATTCAGTTTTGCAACAATTCATTAGTAATACACACCGACACTGGGAAGCACATATTTATTAGTTTATCTACCTGAGGTTTTTGCTGTGCAACATAAACAATTCTATTCCAACTTTACTTTTAAAATCAACTCTTTGTCAATATCAAAAAAGTAAAATTAGAAAAATGAGAGGTTGAGAGAACTTCACTATTTCTGATTGATCCTGCTGTCATCATGGTGTTTTTCCTGACTTGCTTGGCAGGACTCCAGCCCCAATTCTTCCTCAACTGTTCCCATATATTAATATGCTAGCATCACACTTTAAGGAGGTCATTGCCCAGTTTTCTTCAAAATACTTTGAAAAAGTTAGAGATGGTTAAAGGGCGATGGTTCAGTTTGTGTGCACTTAATTATAAGCAAGCTGTGACTACAGATTGCCTCCCATGCCGTCAATACACATTTTACTATCATTTTTAACAACAATAGGTATTTTTTACAAAATAGTCTAGCCTAAATTCACCTAGCCCTCATCTCTATACAATGCTTACATTCATTGATAGTTTCTTTCCCTTTGGTTGTTGTTCTTGTACCTTGAACTTCACACTAGACAATTCCCACATTTCTGGGAGTCTTGTGACTGTGTCAATCACCAAGAAGCCCAATCATGTGACCTTCTTTTCCCCTAATCAACTCAGATCCCAGCATCCTGACTCCTTCCTGTAGCACTGCCTTTAATTCATGTGTTCACTTGCTCATGTATTGTAGATATGTCTTTCCTGTATTCAGAGCTCTTAAGTATACCTCAATATAACTAAAGTAAGACAGTATGAAAAGCAACTTTATATTAAGGAAACTTCATTTTCGCTCATGTTATATACACCAAAAGCTGATTTATATAACTGAAAATTCTGTGGCAGTACTGTCTTACCTTGCTAACCCAATCTTGCCTATAAGTCTGGGCAACAATCTCTATGCACTAGTCTCAGAATATTAACTTAACAGCCTCAGGATTCATCCCTACACCAGATCATTGGCAATGAGCTTTGGTCTGTACAAGTTTGCCATAGCTGTCTCACTTTCTTTCCACATAAAACCTTACCTGTCATTTGGTTCTAACTTTAAGCCCCTCAACTCTAGCTAATTTCTTTTTCCTACTTTAACTTTCCCTTCTCAGGTAGGTGCCATCTTCACTCGGTTTCAAGGATGGCCTAGTTCTTATAGTTAACAACCATGGTCTGGTTAACTTTTGCATCAATTTCTATCATGCTTCTACAATACCAGCAACCACTAATCATTCCAGAAATACTTGCTCATTTTAATTTAAAATAATGTAGCCTATTACCTTCTTTGCTAGGAGTTGGTTATAATATGTTGAAGAGAAATGTCATATCTAACTTCTATCTCTTCTGTCTGTTTACTATGTCATAGCCATAGAATGAAGATCAGTATATCATAAGATTGATTGTATACTTGGTTGCATTCTTTGTTGGGCAGGCTATAGAATACACCAGCTGGATTATTCTAGTTTTAAACTGGTTATCCTCAGAGGAAAGCAGGCAAAATGCCTCAGGCACTGAGAATGGAAATGGTGTGAGTTCCATTATGTAAGAAAAAAAACCCACTTTCTCCCTCTTGCTTTGCCAGGAGTCTGTTGCCAAAGAATGAATTAATATCACAAGAAATTTAAATAACGATTTTTCCCTAGGAAAATACTACAAATCTAAAAATTAAATCTGATATATTCCTCTGGGGGAAAATGTCTGCCTTAAAATGTGCCTCTTAAAGGGGCACTTTGGATGAACTCTTCTATCTCGAGGTTAATTGATCATTATAAGTTTGGACATTTGGGCAAAGAAAGCTTGAGGAAGGGGAATCTCTTTTTCTGGCATCTGGCACAGTATAAATTAAATTAATTCCAAACTCCGTGTGGCAACGGAACTCTGCCCTGTCCCAACTCCACAGAGACACATGTAGACGTCAGACAAGACATTTGATCTCAGCGAGAGCTTAGTATAGAAGAGTCCTGTCACCCAGGAGGTGCCACTTGGAGTTCTGCAAAGCCAGCAGGGACAAGTTCTCAAAGTCAATGGCAAGTTCTCTAGACCTTATCTTCTGAAACATCAATGAAAGGAGAGGGGAGACTAGAGGCTGAAAAAGCTGTTAGCTCCTATAGAATGTTCCTTTGACCTCCTGGTTCCTATGCTTAGAGTGTTAAAAGTCCAGTCCTTCTCAGTGTGTTCCAGGTGACAATGAACTGTTCTGATCTCCCACTGGGGAGAATTGCAGTTTTAAATACGCCTGTTTCTGTGATAGATGTGTGGAAATAGACCCCTGGCTAATTTTGTTTGGGGGATTCTGGTTTGCTTACTTTGTTTTGTGACATAAAAATGTGTTGTGTGGAGCCATGCTTGCCTTATAAGAGCATTGTAACTCCAGCTCCTTGTTTGGGGGAAATAGAATTCATGTGCAAGAAGCAGCTTTGGAAAGACTGGGGACGAAGGCAGAATGTGATTCTGTGGAGGAACCTACCTAATGTGTGCAGTGCTTCTGGGATTCAGTCTCTGGTATCTCAGAATGAAGAATGTACAAAAGTCTGAAGGTTTGCGTACTAGTTTTCTGACCTAAACACCACTTGTTCCTGGCACCTGCCTGGTCTCTTTGACACGCTTGAAGAAGACCTGACTTCTAAGGCAGGGATGGTGTCTTCTAAGAAGTGCAAACATTTTCATATACTTGGAAAGAAAAATAAACAACCTGGGTATTGAGAATTCACTATCAGGATGGCAGATGGCCGGAGCTTCTGCCCTGACCCTATGTTCTGAGAGGGCTAGTTAAATTACTACTACTAAAATTTATAGTCTGCTTCCTCAATGTCTTAGGGTTTCTAGTGCCTGTAGAGAGACACTGTGACCACCACAATTCTTATAAAGAAAACATTTCATTGGGGTGGCTCGCATACAGTTCAGAGGTTCAGTCCATTATCCTCATGGTGGGCCAGGGCAACATGCAGGCAGATATGGTACAGGAGAAGTAGCTGAGAATTCTACATCTTGCAGGCAAGAGGAAGTGGTCTGAGTGTCACACTGACTGAAGCCTGAGCAAAGAGATCTCAAAGTCTGCGCACATAATGAGACACTTCCTCCAACAAAGCCACATCTACTTCAACAAGGTCACAGGTCCTAATAATATATATATATAAAATTTATAATATATATATAAAATTCCACATGATAGCATTTTCAGTCTATTACATACTTTGTCTAGCCATTTAATGCATTTCTGCTAGAGCCCCCAAACTAACGTTACATGGCCTACATCCTTAGATGTGAGGACAGAGTGCTAGTGATTCATGTTTGCAAAGTACATAATACAAACCAACATCCCATAGTCTTCCACTTAAGAACGAAAATGTGGGGGTCCTAGTAACATCCCACTTGCTTGAAATCTCCTGGTTAACCATCACATTTGATCCTACCAGAGATTTCAAAGGGCAGTGTTTGGCAGGGGAGGGTCACCCCCATGTAGAAAGGTATGTAAATATATTCAGACCCAAGAAAATCCTCAGTTTGCATAAAGATGTGTTTTCTTAAGTAAAAATGCTTTGAGAACAGAGAATTGAAAGGTTGTCCTCTATCTACAAAGGAAAATGTAAAACATTCAACATTTTATTTTATAGCCCTTCAGAATTCCATGGCTGTTCCCTCAGAACCACACCTACAGACCCATGAAAGCAAACATTCTTGCTCATCGTTTCAGCCTGACTGGGGAGGGCAAAAAGAACTATTTCAGTATTGTGAAGTTTGCACAATGGTAAAAATGAAGTTCACAGAGGTGTGGCGACCAGGTGGGCCTCGGGGACTTATAAATAGGGCAGTTTTATGAAATGCTGGGACTGAGCTTTAAAGTAGTTGGCATTAACTGTCCAACTCAGTGATCATTCTAGAAAGTGCTGGATACTGAGTTCCTTTCCAACCAGTCCGGACTTCTCTCTAGAGAATCCTGGACATAAACACCATCGTTTATTTTTCCAGAGAAGTGTGTTTTCTTCAGAAAAAAAAGGTGTGTGCCGACCGAACACATTCATCGCTCCCTCATTCAGTAAACTGAAGGGCTGAAGGTGCAGGCACACATGGGTTTATAAATGGTTAGAAAGACCAGGACTGATTGCTCTTGGTGGACATATTCCTGGGTGTTTCAGAGCACACGGTCATCACAAGATCGAAACCTACCAGACCTCTCTTGATGTCTGGAAAGTGCTTCTCGCCTTTCAGCTTCCCTCCAGTTAAGCCTCCCTGTGAAGGCTCATCAGTACAGTGTTTTTAGTATCAATTAAGCCATTTGGTCCTTGGAAAATGTGTTTAAGAAATGTTAGGATTATAGAGTATTGCTTTATTTTCTTCTTTTCTTTTATGACTTGTTTTTCTCAAAACCCTGCACTGAGCAACTTTTCCTATTCCAGATTAAATTAAAATGAGCCACACCAGCCCTGTAACTGAAGCAGTGTGTGTGGGTCATTTGCTGTGAGGTGATCCTGGGGCTCTAGGCCAGGACCTGAAAATCTGAACTGTCCATGCTATTTCCCAAGGCAAACATTCACAGGACGTAGGATTTACTCCAGCCCGCTGTGCATTCTCATGAAAAGTATGACAATACCGAAGTCTGAGGCAATGCAAGACTTGCTAAGATTCCTTCCACACATGTCCCATCAGCTCACTCCAGGCTTCATTGGCTTTTGAATGTTGTATTATGACCATGGTCTATCGCCGCTCTGCCTGACTCTGTCTGTGCTCCTTCGGATTTGCAGGTCTCACAGGTATGGATCTTTGGCGGGTGCTCTTAACCTTGGCACTGGCGGTCTCCAGCAACACGTTTTCTGGAAGTTGGGGTAAGTCCTCCTTTCCTTTTCTCACCTGTGGTGTTAGGGAACAAAGGAGATTGTCTCAGTTTTCAGAGCAACTAGCAGGGAACCTGTCTTAGCTTTAAAACCATAAACCAGGAGGGCTGCTCTGGGGATGGTTCAGGAGGGCTGTAGTATCTGGTGTTTTCACATTGGAAATCAATGTTGTATAGTGTGCTGGGGCCATTTATGATGAAGACAAGCCAGGTCTCAGGAGGAGATATTAAAATCTCACCGAAGCATTTTAACCTACTAATCACTCAGTTCACCTGTGACTAAGCATCATGTAGTCTTTTCCAGAGCATGAAATGCAGTCCTCCTAATCATTTTCTCTGAAAAGGGCAATTGCGGATTTCCAACGAGTTTGTTCTCTTGTTCTCTGCGTGGTTTCTGTCTGGCTAAGTTACAGGGGAGAAGACACCTGAGCTAGGTGACAGAAGTCATGAGCTACCCTGACTGTCTGAATACTTTCCCTTCCCTTTTATATCCTCCAGGCCGTCTCAATGTTTTCAGACTCACATGTCATAGCAGAAGCAATGAACAATGAAAGTGGCTGTAGGAAGTCTGCGTGGGGTACAAAGTGTCCTCACTAAGACATGGGGAACTTTTGTCAAAAACTGTCTTAAGCACTTGGCAGTTTCCTTTGCCTGGGTTTCACCTGAGGGCAGGAACAATGTGTTTTTTGCCTTGGGGTGGCACTGGCCTCGGTTGTCGCTTTAAAAGTAGCTGACTCCCTTACTCAACACCCAGCTCATGTTGGAAAACACAGTTTAACAGGCGACTTAACGCCTTAATGTGTCCTGCTGACCTTGTGACCAAAAATAAACGCACAGTAGTGAGCTGCTGACAATGTCAAGAGGAGCCTAGAAGGGGGGAACAGATGGAATGTGTTATTTTATTTCTTAAGGCGATTCCAAAATATTTATAGAAAAGAAGTCATAATTGTTTGAAATATTTTTGGGTCTCTCTGGTGTTATAATGTCAACATTATGCAAGGCAGACGCGGGGAGAATGGCGAGCTCCACTTCAGCAGCTTTCCCATGGCTGCTTTTAGACCCTGGGTCTGAGCCAAAGCATTACAGCTCAGATCCTCTACCGTGCCAAAGTCATGGTGGTTTAATCTCTCCTTTCTTCACTAAGGTGACTTTCAGTCCGTGGGGGCAAGGCTTGAGGAATTTTAAAGCCCAAGAAGTGAAAAGTACCACATAAGAATCTTTCAAAAGGTTGAGAAAGGCATCCCAGACTCAGAGAAGGGGGCTCGAACTGTTTTCCAGCCTAGAGAATTTCCAGCGCCCACTCAACAGCTTAAACATTGGAGCAGCCTTCCACTTCATGGAGTGAAGGCCAAAAAGAAGATAGTGACTTATTTTAAATGAGTTTCATTGTATGTATTTATGGTATAGAATGTTAAAAGGTGTGTGTGTATGTGCATGTGTGTGTGCACGCGCACACGCACGTATTACCCGTTTTCTCTGTGGCAAAATTACCCGTTTTCTCTGTGGCAAAAGAAGCCATGATCTACTTCAGCAGAAATCCTGAAAATAATAATCTGTCTTTCACTACAGTCCTCTTGGGGCCATTAAGATACTGGCCATGTTAATACCGCATATTTGCTACTTGGTACTCTATGAATGACAGTCCGCCATGCCCGTCCCCTACCCAAATCTGGCAACCACTGTCCTTTCTATGCATTTGGCCTTTTCTTTTTAAAATTACACATCAATGCAATCATGTATGTTGTTCTTTCTGTATCTGACCTATTTTACTTAGATGGATGTCCTATAGTCTTAAGCCTGTGCTGTTTCCTATCTTGACCATTGTGCTGCAGTGAATGCAAGTGGTGATTTTAACAGCCAGTTCCAAAACTAGCTGCTTAACTTTCTTTCTAATAATTTGTTTTGGCTTCTTGTTGGCTTGGAGAAAGAACAGTAAGAAAATATATTGTATTTACCAGTTCTTCTATATGGGAAATAATTTAGCAGAGAAGCATTATTCTCTTTCTTTTCTTGTTAATCTAAGCAAATTAAAATATTTAAGTATTCCAGAAAATTTCTTTAAAATGGCATGTGGGTAGGGTATATTGATTGCTTAAAATGATATAGGCAAGCATGTTTAAGCATGCTTATCCACACTGGTGGGTGTGTTTATCTGCCACTTACAAACTTAGCACATGATACAACATGGGTCATGATCTCAGAGGACATTCATGGACCATGTGTTCCTTTATTTACCAACTCTAGATCAAATTATTTGATTTTCAATTTCCCTCTCTTAATATAAGGCAGACTAAAAATCTAGATGGAGAATTAAAAGAAAGCATAGTTTTATGAGTCATTCTTTATTGTTGTTTGCTCAGTGCAATATGTGTCACTACTGAGTTGGTTATCATGAAGAAATCACCTGGAAAAAAAAGGCATCTTCCCTGGAGCTAGATTGAAGATGATAAGTCTGTATGGTAAGGGAATGTTGACTCTTCAATCTTTAAGCAGGGCTTTACTTGTTTGGGCAAATACATAACTAGAAATACACTGGGTCTGAGAGGATTTTTTTTAATTAAATATAATTGCCTTGTGGAAAACTTCATAGGAACCAAACATTGAACAGTGTTATCACTGTATTGTTTAAAATGTTGTAATAGTGTGTGTGGTGTTTTTTTTCTCACTCATACTTAATATGAGGTGCTATATCTCCTCCTCAGTGCAAGTTATTTATCCCCAGGGAGAATTTCTTATTCCATCATTAAGAATAGTCAAAGTTGTCTCATTGCTAGAAGGCTTTACCAGGTTGCTCTATCCACTGGATACTGCTGCTGAGAAGTGTCCATAAAGATCTAATAGATGTGAGGAATGCCCATTATAAAGTGTGTCGTCCATCATTGTGGATCCGTCAGTCAGCAGCTCAGCATTCCCTTGGGTTTCACAGAAGCCTCAGGTATAAGTTACCAAATCCTTGCTGTGCAGAGAAGCTCTGTCTTGCTAGGCCACGAAGAGCTGTTGGAAATGATCGAGGGACTGCCACTTTAATGTCTAGCTTTCATAATTAAGACAAATCATCAAGATTCTCTGAACAACAACTCAAAGTAAACTTGGAATCATTAAGTCACCAAGTTTGGTGCATAGACATCTCTTCAGCTGTTCCTATTTTTTAAATCTTGAATTTAGGGCCATAAAGAATACAAGTAAGTCTTCAGGAATTACCATAAGTTTGTAGATTAGGTAATTATACTGAAAATTAGAGTGTCAGCTCTGTATATGAACTATGGAAATGACCATTCTACATAGCAATGAACACAGAAAATAGTTCATCCGGTCACCAACTTGTGCAATGTTCAGTGCATGAGCAAGCAAGAAGTAGCTCTATTATATGCATTTAAAAATCAACAAATATCTACTGAGCCCTTCCTTTGTAAACAAGAGAGAAGTCATTTGGCAAATCACACTGTACATGAGCACGCTGTTTATATTTGCTTCTCTTGAAAGTAGACTTAAGGTAGTCAGTTTCAGTCAAATTACACACAGTCTACAGGGCTTCATGGGTGAAAACAGGACTTGCCAGGCCTTGAAGAATTGGCAATGTATGGAAAGGAAGGAAGAGTATGTGCCAAATCAATCAGATGAAAATCATTGTCAAAGTTGTAAGCAGGTCAGTCAAAACAAAAGTGTTAACCACAGGATGGAACATTAGTTACACATGTTAGATATTTATAGACTGCATATGTACTATTTAGGTATGATAAATATAATATGTATATATACAGAAATATACAATAAGAATCTGTTAATACAACTTATAGGCAAAGTTCATAATGTACATCTTTAACTCCCCACTCTAGAGAGAGCTTCTGTAAACCATGTTGCATCTTTATCATTTAAGAGAAAAAACTTACCTAGAATGATCTGTTATGTTCTAAAGGAAGCAGGATTTACTAAGTCATGTTCTTTTTGTATTTCTGAGCATTCTTTTATAAGCACATGCAGAATGACCCAATGCTTGTTTGGAAGATTCTGCTGCTCTTATTGTTCAACAGGAAATAATTGCACAGTGGGGGGATTTTAGTTTTTAAACAAACTCTACCCTACTACAGTTGAAGCTCCACATGGCCATTAGAGGTTGCCAAAACATACTGGATATGTTTCAAAGAAGTATTGCAGTCACAGTTGAAGCTGATAAACATTAAAGGGTGTCCCTTTAATCATTGTCAAAGAAAGAGTAATTTAAGACTTTGGTTTCTTGCTGAAGTGAGCAAGGAAGCCACAGACATTTCAAATGCTGCTTTCTTGACAGTCATCCAAGGCAAGAAGAATCTCGTAATGTGTCTAATGTCATGGCCCATGTCCAAATACATCAACAATACTGTGTCACCTTGACCTCCTTGATATCACAAACTGACTTTGAGACTGGATTTCAGCATGCTGGAGCAAGCCAGGTGACTCTAGATGGTGCCAGTGAGAAAAATAAGCACAAACATTTGCAAACAATGGCACCAAATAGACTTTCAGTATTTTTTTAATACTTTTTGGATTCAAAGAGAAAATTATAACTCATATTCCTGACTTCAAGAAGCCCACAATTTACAGAAGATGAAACAGATATAAACATAATTCAGTTGTGAGTCCCCTTGGCTCTTACAGAGTTTTAAGATACATAATAATACTATTAAGGTTTCACCTGGGAAATGATACTAGCAATGAGAATAAATTGAAAGGTATGAGTGTATAAGAACTAGATTAAAAATAGGTCAAAAGAGAGACAGACTAAATATGATATGATGGTAAAAAAAGATAGATGGAGCATGATCAGAGAAATATTAAGAAGTGCTAACTCCAGTACTTATGATTTAACTAACATATAGACTTTAGCTTTGAGAACTATCAAAATATACACTTTGAGAACTCTCAGTATGTTCTTACTCCATCCAGTTCTAAGTTCCACACATTTAACTAAATACTCTCAACAAAGCATTGGCTCACTTTAATGAAGTGGAGTCAGGAAGGGCAGGTCAGCCTTCAAACGGTGAAGTGTAGGGCTACAGGGAGTACTATTCTGCATGGGAACGGAGGAGGCTGAGGAAAGGACAGAGTGCCTTTAACACCTGTGTTTGGCATCCTTTCTCTGAATTCCTCTTACCTGTGCCTATCCCAGCTCCTATGGCCATCTTAATCACCTGTGCATGTGGCTGTCACATTTGTACACAGTACAAGACAAAGAACTGGACTCTCTTTCCAGGGAAGTCTTTAGGCATTCATTACTATATCCCCCAAGACCCTGGCCAACTCTCAAACATTCTCTCATGGCAGCATATGAACTTACCTCATAGAATGCAATAAATAACAAGCAGGATGTGGCAAGAACCACATAACTTTGCACTGGACAGAATCTGAGAAGTTGGCTAGGTTTATATGGTAGCTGATTCAGCCCTAGGAAGAGATTGGGAATGCAGGTGATTAAACTTGTGTCTCAACTAATTAGTAAGTAGGCCCAGGACCACTCATGAGTAGTCCAAGAGACCATGACACGTCATCGTTCAATTCATTGACCCTGGATCCCAGTTTTCTCAAGACAAGAGCTTGTCCTGATTTACAAAATGTCCCCACACCACCTTGATTCAGTAAACCAAAGTGAACCTCCTTTCATGGGTTGACAGGAAAGGGGCTGCCATAATTTAATTGGTGTGGAGTGCCTGAAAAGTGTAGATGTTCATGAGCACACCTGGTGGTCTGCCTGTGGCTAGAGGCCAATCCAGTTCCAGCTCTACAGAAGCCCATGCTAGCTTGGACTCATTCAGCCAGGACCCCTCAATCATAGAACATGTAGGGGAACCCTCAGAGAACCATCTCAGTGTTTTCTAATCTGTGGTTGGGGTTTTAACTTTCTCCTGCTCCCATGTCCTCCTCCTCTTCCTCCCCCACCACCTCCTCCTTCATCTTCTCTGTCGAAGCTAATGTTGTGGTTTCCCCATGGCTGGTTTGAGTTTTAACCTTGAACTCCATGTGATGAAGAACAATAGGCTTATCAAAGCTTGACTTTGGGTCCTTGTAGCTGCTTATCCACACTACTCTGCACCTAACTTGTCTTCAGGCAGTCTCCAGCATCCACAATCCCAAGAACAACACTCCTTTTTCAGAATGCAGGCCCTGCAGTTCTACATTATCTTTTCCTGCAATACTAGCTTGCATGTTTACATAATGCTGTCAACATTGTCTCCAAACCAAGAGCAACACTTCCTCACTGTCTATAGTAGAGATGTAGGGATCAATGCTACCTGAAATCTGATCACACAATTGATTAGCCAAACAGACTATTCCTTGGTTTCTTGTATGGAGACCACTATACAAACAAGAGGTTTTGAGGCTTAGAGAACTTTATCAACCACCTGTGAGATTTTTCTTTGGTCTCTTCTTATTCCTCCAAATGACTCAAAATGAATCAGCATAATTTCATCCAATGCATTTACCGGAAGTCTCTGTTTCTGGTTCTGTGATAATGTGTGGTCTTAAGCCTTTTCAGTGACATTATCTCCAATATATTTCCATGACATGTGGTCCATGTCTCAACCACTAGAGAAGTGTATCAAAATGCTTTTACAGAATCCCTTACCAAGAATTGGGGGTGGGAATATGTGTGTGCAGAGATTGGTATGTGTTTTGTGCCCATTTTCTAAATGAAGTTATAATGCCATCTGTACTTCAAGTTGTTGAACTTGAAATAAATAGCTTCAAATGGCTGGCATAATGGCACCGCAAACCCTATGCACAAAGCATTATTGATGTGGAAGTCACTAGGCTTTCAACTAGATGAATAATGTTCCTCATCCCTGTGTCTCATCCTCTGGCATTCTAATGAATATCATTATTTATTTGTTGGTTAATGAGTGACTTTTCTCCAGTCCTGTCCCACAACTGTCCCTGATACTTTGAATGGCCAGATATAAGAAAGCTGTAGATTAAACTGGAATTCCCTTTCAGTAGGAAGGCTCTAAAATTAACTGTGCCACAGTTGAAACTGGGATTTAGAGCTTTTTCTGAACCTGGAAAGTTTTATTTACTGATTAATATAGCTGATGACACCAGGACCATAATTTTGCCCCAAATATTAATATCCCTGAGCACAATGTCCTTACTAAATTCTGCCATCCCCTTTCCAGGCCCCTGATCTCTGTCCTCTCCTAGTACACCAATCATTGACCAACACCTTTGTTGGATGAACTGGCCACCCAACACTATCACCCTGATACCACCTTTATCTATGTCCCACCTACCTGATAAGTCTACTCAAATATTGACAGACAAAGAAAGACAGATAGAAGACCTGAAGATCCCAAATCAAAGTTTTCATCAACCTTTCAGACATTGAACTGAAGATTATACAAGACCCTGACTGGGAATTCCATAAAAACATAAATCAGTCTTCAACCTTCTTAGCATGCTTCCCTAATTTTCTAGTAAGAGATGTGAAACTCTCCAGGTTAAAAGTAAATAAGATATCAGAAAATCTTTAACTTCTTGAACGCTAAATGTGAAAATGAAGTTGCATGCCCCCTTTAATTTTTTTTAAAATTTTTTTATTAAAAATTTCTACCTCCTCTTTTCCCTTACTGCCCTCTCCAGGCCTCTGCCTCTTGTTGTCCCTTCTTCCTCCAA
>LOJH01021140.1:14218-33927 GCA_001685095.1 Ellobius talpinus | reverse complement strand
AGCAGGAGGGTTCTGTGTCCACATAGCTTGAGGGTTCTGTGTTACATAGCAGAAGGGTCTGTACCCACACAGCAGAAGGGTTCTGTGTCCACATAGCAGAAGGGTTCTATGTTACATAGCAGAAGGGTTCTGTGCCCACATGGCAGAAGGGTTCTGTGCCCATATAGCAGAAGGGTTCTGTGTGCTTGGAAGACAAGCATGTTCTCCCTATGCCTTGTGTTGAGCTCATGTCTTCATGAACTAACTCTGAAATGGATAGAAATCTTATATAAAAGAAACCAATTGGATGTGCTTGGTACTAATGAATGCACAATACTATGTTCTTTATATTATTTACAGAAATAATTTCACAATATTCTTTTTAAGTACAAAAATACATGGATTTTCTATGGGATCAACACTAAAAAAATCTGAGCTTTGAATCTTTTATGACTTGAGATATACCCAGAGTTAATCATGACATTAAAATTTCAAATCCAATAAAGTATACTCATTTAGAAAGCATTCCTCCACACCTCTATAACCCTCCAGAGGAGGATGAAAATGACGATCGACAAAGGCAAGCTCCTATAGCAAAGACGATTTCTTACTCTAGCCCAAAGACTTTCTGAAAAGCAGCATATAAACATGCCAGATGTGAAACGGATGCTGTTAAGTCTGCATTAGATACCCCATCCACTTGCGAGGAAGCTGGAGGAGTCAAAGGCAAGCTGACCACACAGGCTCTGAAGCTGATCTATAGTTGGTATCCCAGACGGCAAGAAAATCCAGCCAAGGAAGTTTCTCAAGTGCTAACCCTCAATGTTAATAAGACACAAAAGCAAATCATGTAAGAAGGATGAGATGGAGAGAAAGGCCCGGTGTCAGTTTATAATTCTTCTTTCTTTACCCTTCTGCTCGAGTGCCTACCATTTATCAACAGCTGAGAAATTTTGTAACAAAGCAGTAATGAGCTGGGACATTGGTCTGAGGGACACTGGTCTGAGTGTTGGTTGGGGTCAACCGAACCTTTCTTGAAGTAATATTCAATTTGCAACTTTCCACAGTTTTGGCAGAGTCTTTCATTTTGCACACAGCTTTTGAATAATATTGGGTTTTCTTTATCTTGTTATTAATAAGTAACTTTGAGATAATATGTTTTTCATGGCCATACTTTCATTAATTTTTCCTCCTTAAATATTGTAGAGCATTTTTTTTAGTGGTTACACATAAATTGTTGGCTTTATGTTTTGCTTGATGAATAGAGAATGACAATATAGATGTTAGCATTCCTCTTTTACGCTATGGAAATTTCAAATTACTAAAACTAGCATTTTGCTTTGGCATTGTAAATCAAATAATAAAATTAAAAATAATAAATAAAATGTGTAAAGCCACAAAGTCCCTTTCTGTCTTTCCTTTTTCCCCTTATATTCTTGTTTCCTCTATTTGATTGAGCTGCATGCCGAATGAGTTCTTCAGAGAGCATCAAAAGAGGCAGTCAATCCACTGTACCTAAAACTATATTCTGGTTTCTCCCATGTTGCAATGAGACAGAAATGTCAGGTCCCAAGAAATGGAGGTTGACCCCAAAGACTTCGCTCTTTGTTGGCTGTCTTCAAAGCCACAGTTCAAACAGGACTGGGAAATGATGGGTTTCCTCCTGGGACTGTTTCCTCACCCATCCAGCACCTTTGAGCCACATTGACTCATGGATGACTAAGAGCTGACCTTTGACCCTGTCTCTCACTTCCTACAGTCAACTCTCTGCATAACCCATCCAATGCATTCAGACACACTGTCTCCCTATTCTCTTGCAGTAACAGAAAGCAGAGGACAGATCTTAAGATCAGTATCACCAGAGGGGGCTTGTAGGAATGACAAGTGTTCTCCTTTGTTTATGACAAGTCTCCTTCCTTTGTTTCAGAGTCTCAGCCTGTCTCTAGGGAATAATGGTTTTCTTAGTGTCAGAGAGATAGATAGTAAGTGGCCCACCCGGGATTCAAGGACCACTGTAGCTGCTTCGAGAGCAACAGACCCCAAAGCCAGCAGGGTTAAGAACTAGAATGATAATGTGTTAAAGGGGCAGTTATAAAGACTCGGAGGAATGGATGGGGAGGAGGGGGGGGGAGGAGAGAAGGGAGAGATACACATCAATATCACAAAAACACTAAGGAAACCACATCCCGATGGAGAGGAACTTCCTCTTAGATCTGCGCTCTTGTCAATGGGCCAGGCGTCTGGCTGACCGGCTTAAGAGAGGTGCCCTCAATGATGAGGACAGGTGCTTAAAATTCTTTCCTCCTCTTTCCCTACCCAGACAAAGGTCATTTAGACTCATATGTACGAATCAAAGAGCATGTAAAGTCATTTTATTATCACATCTGCTGTATTTTCTCTCGAAAGCAAGGGTCTATCTCATAAAAGGCACATGTGTTATTGATCAGTGTAATAAAAGTACCAAAAACTAATTTCTAGTCTTTGGTTGCCTCAAGGACCCTTTCATTTCTTTAATGAAATTATAGAGAAATATTTCCACTTGTTTGCTAGCTCTTTCGTAGCAACTGTGTTTATTAGATCAGGGCGTTATTGCCTTCGCTTCCCCTTGGTTAATATTGTGCAATTCTGAGGGACGGTGCCTACTATATTCAGGATTGCTTTGTAGCGCAGCTAACATTTTAGAAAAGAGCAATATATCTTTGCTTTTCAAATTCCTATCCTGGGAGTTAAAATTAGGCCTCGTATCTATTTATAGTATCTAAACTAGGAGAAAATTCTTATCAAATCACCAGGATCTGACTTCATATAAATTACAGCCACTTTCTGCCACAGATGAGATGTTCTATGTTGTAGATTAAACTAATATTGTACATATCTAGTATTTAACTTTTCAGTATAAATTTCAATTGGAAATGCTGTATAAATTCTCCAATAATGAGCCTTTCAATGCCTGTAGGTAACATGTCAGGGGTCATGACCAATCTCTAACAATTGAAATTAAAGAATAGCTTGGAAATATATAACTTGCAACATTAGATTTGAATTAGGTGACAACTTACCAGTATTTCTTTATTACAAAACAACATTCAAGTGTTACAGATAAACACTGGGACCACCAGAGCAATCGTTCTCAACCTGTGGGCCACGACCCCTTCACACTGGTGGCATACTAGATGATCCTGCATATCGGACATTTACAATATAGTTAATAACAGCACAAAATCACAGTTATGAATTAGCAACAAAAATGATTTTATGGTTGGGGGGGTTACCACAACATGAAGAACTGTATTAAAGGGTCACAGGGTTAGGAAGGTTGAGAACCACACTGCTCTGGAGGCAGTAATTAACAGGATGACAGGTTTCATTTAACGTTTTTGTGTTTATAGCCTAATGTACACTTGGAAATTGGGACATCTTAAGTAAGTGACATTTTTATCATTGTTAATATATCTATGTCATAGACTTCTAAGCAGGTTATTTTTGTAGATCATACATTAATTTTGACAGCTGTCAGTGTCTCTTTAATGTTTTGTTAGTTGCTTGTTTTTCTCTGCCAGTGATGACTTGGCTATTTCCAGGTTTTCAGTTCCTTACAATGCTATAATGAGCATCCTGGCACCTGCCTTTTTGCTTACATGCAAAGTTATTCTTAAGAATGGTAAGGTAGAAAATAGAACTGATACTTCAAAAGACACACTTAAAAAGTATTCTGCCAAATTGCTGTCAGAAAGGTCTTGTTGTCTTCCAACATCTGTCTTTACTTTGTACCTTCTGAAATATTTGTCCCCAGATCTGGTGCTGCTCATCTGTACTCCCAGAAGGTAGGAGACTGAGGCAAAAGGAATTGTCAACTTCAAGGCCAGTCTAGGCTAGCTACCTCATGAGACCCTGTCACATACCCCCAGGATTGGCAATCTGCAAGACAGGGGTTCTTAATAGTGAGAGGAGAATCTATGGTTCAAAATCATACTAATAAAATGAAATATATTAATAGAAAATATATACACTACAAACGCTTTGTATGTGTGTGGATGTAATGTATATATGGAAATGAACATAAATGTGCAGGTGCATGTCTGGGCACTTGTGTGGAGGACAAAGAATGACATCTAATATCCTGTTCCTTTTCCTCTCCACCTTATTCCCTTGAGACAGCTAGCAAGCCCAAAGGATCCTGTCTCCTCCTCACTACAGATATTTTTGATGCTAAGTCCCTCTTTATGGTAGTTAATTGAAAATATAACCATACCTACATGAGGGCACCCAGACATTTGGTCAAACGTTATTCTAGATGTTTCCATGAGAGTCTTTTTAGAACTGTCTTAACATTTAAATCAGTAGATGTTGACCAAGTCTACCTCACCGTGTGGTTGGACCTCACTTAATCCATTGACAGTCTTACAGGAAACAGCCTGACCTCCTCAGAACTAGGGATTCGGCTGGCAAACTGACTTCACGTCCAAACTGCTGCGTCAACTCCATCCTCTCCCCTCTGCCAGCCTACCCTGCTAGGCTACTGGACTTCTCACCCCCTGCAATGGTGTGACTCAATGCCTTATAATATCCCTCAATTAATCAAAGCATCTCTCCGTCTGTCTAACCATGTCCCACCCCATCTATCCATCTTCTTGGTTACCTGAATCTTGAATAGCAACCCCTCTAATTTAAAAATAGAAAGTCACATGCTTAAGTGAAAATTATGGGACTGGGGCTCTGGAGCTTTGGCTCCTCATCTATTGCTCTGTCCGAGGGTTGCACATACACATAAAACAAGAGCAGCAGTGTTGGAGTCCTTGCTTATGCTACAAACTGTTCTTCAGAGTTGTCTGTGGACTAACCTCTCACACAACCCTGGGAGGTGAACTAGAACTTGAGCCCAGCTACACTGCTTTTTCCCGGCACCATTATTTCATTCTTCCAAGCAGCTCTTAAGGAAAAATCCCCTCCCTCACACACATGCACCATCTCACAGACAGGATTTAGTTTGCCAGGAAAGGAAGGGAGGGAGAGAATATAAGAAGTGACGTCTCCTAAAAGGTGAAGATAGGAAACAGCCCTCAGCCTGGCTGGGTCCTCACCACTCAATTACTTGTCTGAACACTCTTTCAGTGGAGATTCTTCACCTGCCTCTTAGGCCTGAACCAGTTAGTTAGTAATGTGAATGCATTTCTGGAAATAAGGACTTCAAAGTACAGACCTGGGTGGGAAGGCAGACTGGTCCTCTGCCTAGCCTTACTTGTCTTCTCATAAGGCTGTGTCTTCTTGAATGAATCATTGTCAGGATGAAATAAGCCAAGACCTTTCACTTAACTGGTGTTTGTGAGCCTGACAGAGACACTCCATTTATGAGTGGGAGCATGTGCTTGAAGCCAGACGACGCAAAATCTATGCCAACTCTGTCACTCATCAACTGAGAGTTCTCAGGCAACTGGCATGACCTTAATAACTTAATAACTTAGTTATATTATCCTTTTTTCTTCACCTGTGAAGTGGGGGTGACGATGGTCTCTCTTCGTTCTAGGGAGTACTAAAAGTGCTCATATTGTAAAGCCCTAGACAGTATCTGGGAGACAGAACGCAGTGAGTGAGAGCTGGCCACTGTCAGAGAGTTGTGACTGTCTTAGGACCACTGAGACTGATCCGAAGCTCATGCTAGAGGGTGACACACACACACACACACACACACACAGAGATGTCAAAGTATGAAAGAGAGGGACCAGGCCCATCATAAGGATGTAGGGAGTCCAAGATGGACATTACCTGAGTGGGGGCCAAGGGTAATGGCTTTAGAGGCAGTCTGTCCTGAAGGGCAAGAGCCATGCACGACATAAGGCAAGGCCTTGTGCTAGCACATGGGAAGTATATGCTCTGTTCTTCCTCCCTAGCTCCATTCTGCCCACCCATTCTCAGTCTCTGCGGATGGCTAAACACACTTTGTCCCACTGATCTCTCCTCTACTTCCCTTCCAAGATTCACAGACAGATTCATACGTATATACTTATAAAAAAAATTCAGAAGCCTGTAAAGCATGAACATGTGAATACTCATGCACAGAGAAAAGCATATATGCAGATAAACAGAAATATATGCAAGCACACACATGTGCCTGCACACTTACACATAGAAACGCATACAGAGACATATACATAGATACCAAGAAGTGCACGTGTGTACACACATACCCACACATGTATGTGCATATTCCTTGACTCTGTAAACACATTACAGACCATGAAAAGAGCTGACTTGGTACCAGAACACCTGGGTTCCAATCCTGATTTGCCATTTAGCACCTGCGTGAGTTTTGAAACGTTATCTGTTATTGGTACTATATAGCTCCATGATTTACAAGAACAATAAAAAACAGTAATGTTCCATTCACAGACTGACAACTTCTGAACGACTGCGCATTGGAAGGGTCACCACAGGACACACAGTGTAAAGGGCTTGCTTTTAAGGAAGTGACCTGTTTCACACGCTTCACTCTCATTGTCTATTCATCTTTCCTTATTAAAAATTTTATATTCATGGAGGAATGTGTGTGTGCTGATTCAGCTGCCTGCTTTGAGACAAGAAGCCTTCACTCTTCCTTGTTTTCAGCTGGAGTGAACAAATACAGATATTCTGGGTTTGGGTTTGAGGTAAGTGTAGATCTTGTTTTCTTGAGCAAAAGAATACTCGATTAAAAAGAGAGGAGAAAAGTAAAACACAGATGTGATATTGTGAAATGCATATATTTTCTATTTGTCTTGTTTTCTGCATACAACCCCAGACGTCTTTCAAATCTCCAAAAGGATGGCATCTTCCTATATGCTAATGAATTGACTGATGGCTGAGAGCCCCTGGGTAGCTTTGGATGAGTCCCCAAAAGAACTCAACAAAATTAAAAAAATATTTTTAGCGCTACTCCCCAACCTCCAGGGAGAAAAGATATGATCATCCATAGCTATACAATAAAGCATCCATTAAAACTTAAAGGGCTTCTTCTGCATAGCTGATAATGTAGAGGTCCCCTGGAGGCCATGGATGCCCAACTTCTTCCTGAACACCTCTCCCTATTAACTTCTTTATCTGTACCTTAAGGACTTTGTTTTTGTTTCTGTTTTGAGATAAGATCTAACATAGCTAGCTCAGGCTATCCTTGACATATCAGAGGATGATTTTGAACCCCTTATGCCTCCATCTCCCAAGTTCTAGGATTTCCGACATGCACCAGTATATCTGGTTTATGCAGGGCTGGAAACTGAACCTGTTAGAGAGCTGGTTCACGCTACCAACTGAACTAGAGCTCTAGACTTTCCGGTATCTGGTATAAACGTGTTCCCTTGACATCTATGAGCCAGTCTAGCATATCAGTGAAACCTGATGAAGGTCTGTGGGAGTCTCTGCTTAGAGCTGGTTTATCAATGCAGACAAAACAACCTGGGGTTTGGAACTGGTATCCAGAGTGAGGAGGCAGAGTCTTAGAGCCCGAGTCCTTAGTCTGTTGGATTGATGATCTGAAGGTAGATAGTAACAGCAGTGAATTGGAGTAGAGGGCACCCAGTGGGTGTCTGTTGCAGAATTGGATGCAGGGAGAGATCGCTGTACCTTTTGAAGGCATCAAAGACTCTGTGTTGGTTACTGTACAGTGGGAAACTTATAAGAGGAAAAGCTCTTTACTTTCCCAATGTACCCAACATCCCCAGCTCAAGAGCATATTCAGACTCAAACTTGAGAGTATCTTAGCTACGGTGCTCTAGCGCTGTGGAAGTCATGCTAAGTAACCATTCGGCCATTAAGAAGATAGTTGACAGATGTCATGTCATAAAAAGATATAGTTTGGGGTTGATGCAGCTATTACAAAGTTAAAGGGACAGGTGACTAACAGAGCATGTGCACTATGTACGATAAATCAAGGCTGTGGACCTGGAATTTACAAAGAGCTCTCACAGACTGATTTGAGAAAGAGCAGCTCCTCAGCAGAGCAATGGACTTGTAAACTAGTAAGCAGTCTGCAGAAGAAAAGCAAAATTCAATAAACATAGGAAAAGATGTTCACCCTTACTGGTAATTATGGAAATGAAAATTAAAACTATAATGAGCTATTTTCTTCCAACTTAAAAGGCTGACAAATGCATAGTGCCACCGGGGCTTGAGGAAACTGGCATTCTCAGCTGCCTGGTCTGGGCAGGAAATTTTGGTAGGTCTGTTGGGACTTAAAACACATAGACCTTCTGGTCACCTCACTCCAACTCTGCCTTGGCGCCCAGCCTGTCAAACTGTGTAAATGTGTGATGGGTGTTGATTTCAACATAGTTTGAGAATGGCAATAAGAGGAAAAAATTTATAACAAGGAACATCTAAATAATTATTTTTTTCCACTAACAAAGTGAAAGAATACTCTGTTGACCTCAAAAAAAGTGAAAAAGACATTGAAAGGACATTGTCCTCAAAGGACATTCATGGTTAAGAAAACAGTAACAGTGTTGTTAAATTATGATTTCAAACGATGTTTAGACAAGAACAGTGATACAGGCCTATGATCCTAGCACTCAGGAGCCCGAGGCAAGAGACTCACCATCAGTTCAAAGGCAACTTGGCCTAGATAATGAATTCTAGGTCAGTGTTTGCCTCAGGGTAAGACCTTAAACCAAAGCAAAACAAAACAAAGCAAAAACAGGACAAAAAATTAAGATGACTTTAAGATATGAACAGCTGTTTTTCTTGAGCAACAGTAGAACACAAGGGCCACTCCACTGAGCTTCATGACACTGTGATCTTTGACATCTGTTGGGCTACCTAAAACACTGCAACATCATATGGCTGTATTATCTAAATTATGTAAAAATAATATTAAAAGTCACATCTGAAAAATGCAGTAAAATAAAGAAAGTGTATTCAAGAAACACTTCATGCCTTCTGTCATTCCCTAAGGTTTTGTAATGAATGTGCACTTAATGGTCATAAATGACAATTTCATTTTTAAAGTGAAAGCCGAGCTTCACATATTATTATGATTACTAATTACATGCCCTGTGCTGTGTATCTAGGTGACATATGGCACACAGTGAATACAGCCCAGGAATGCTGTTAAATATCCTCCAGTGCCCTGAGCAACCAAATGTCTGGTGGTGACAGTGAGAAAGCCTGGTAACAGACAGGAAATGATGAGGTGCCCAGAGCCCAGAAAGAGCCAGAGGCTGTTAGCATACGTCTGAAGGGGCATGTACCCCATGTGAAGACACAGCGAGCACACAGCTAACCTGCAAGATGAGAAAAGGGCTTCACTAAGAACGGAGTCAGCCAGCACCTTTATCTTGGTATGCCAGCTTCTGGAAGTCACGAGGAATACAGTTTTGTTGTCTAACCTCACCCTACCCCAGTCTGTGCCCTTTTGTTACAGCTGTCAGACATGACTCACTCACGCACACTACACTTTGAAATCAGTAATACTGTGGTCTACTCCAGGCTATCACCACATTTGGCTGGACCTGGAAACATGGTCTTTATGCGTGTTATTCTTTAATCCTGGATGCACGAACCCCGTGGAGGCCAAGAACCATTCTACCAGCACACGCCCAGTCACTAACAACTAGTGTGAGACATGTGTTATATAGATGTGATTCTCAAGAGACCCAGGAGGAACTGGCATGTCAGAGACCCAGCACCTCTTTGTGGCTCTTTTGGAACTTTGAATGTGTCAAGAGTAACTCATCACAATCTCCCTGAGGTCCAGGCCAGGAGTTCCTAAAATAACAGAGTTACCCCTGGTTCCAGACACCTCGGGCTTTCTGGTACCTGCCCTGTCAACTGAACACACTGCTTTGTTCGAGTGAGCCTTTCCCACCACATATTGATGAGGAAAGCGCATTCATAATAACAAATTTGTGTGTTCCCTGTTGAATATTTACAATGGTATCGGCTCAAAGACCTTAATCTTCCTTAAACAGCAATAGATCTGAGTAGCAGACATTTAAGGCATTTAAGTAGTGCCATAGGGCTTCCAAAGAAGACAACTGGTGAGCTAGCAACCCAAGTTTTAGGACAAAAGCTGAGGCTCCACCCCATAGCTTCAACATCTATCCCAGGATACCAATTAAAGAAGCAAAGAATGGTGAAGAGAAAGGGAATCTAATCAATGTGCATTAGGAAGAGCAATAGATACAGGATGACAATGTCCCCAAGTTCTTGTCTTTGTCTTTACGGTACTGATAGGAGCTTTTAATAAAAGATTGGAGCAGGGGCAAGAAGTCTGTGTAATTAAACATTTCCAGTCAGGGTTCAGACCTGCCTGTCATTCTCTTGGCTCCTGCCCTGCAAGGTGGGTGGTCTGATAAGAAGTTAGCTGTTAATTGCTGTCATCTGTCATGCTGGTTCATACAAGATGATCCATCTCAGATAACTGGCCTCATCTCCAGGGTGGGCTATCCTGCCTGGGAGGTCCTGCTGTTGTTCCATGTGGGCCCAAGGGAGGAGTGGATGCTTTTGAGCCAAAGCAGGGTCTAGGTGTCTGTTGCAGGCTGAGGAGACAGAAGAGGGCTTCTGAAGGGAAGTGGCTTTGATTACATCCTGATTGATGTACAGCAGCTACAGCAGAAAGACAATGGGATTTCCATGTGGGGGTACTTCAAAAGACCCGTGTTCGAACACCCGCCCTTCTGCCTTCACGAGTTGTGCCGTCCAGTGGTTAAAAGTTCAGTCTCTGGAAAGTTGCCAAATTCAAAGACTAGCTCCACTGCTGGCCAGATGTGGGTCCTTAATCTCTCCGTGCCTCGATTATACCACTGAGGCAGTCCTAGGGACCTAGGCTGTGAGTTCATGGAAAGGACCAGTGAGTGCACACATCCGATTCCTACTCCAGGTAAGCTGTTCTTAGTGCAGGAGCCCAGTTAGTTAGTTCCATTGGGGGATCCACTCCCCGATGGACTGCCAACAGCTTCCTGCAGATGGGCGATATGAGTGCCAAGAGAATCTCTTCCTCTGTATTGTATAGCTGGGAAGAGGAAAGGCTAGGACTTGAACCAAGTTCTGCATGCCATTATCCCGTCTGTTTCCAAGTCCTGCCTGCCACCATCTTAGCAGCCTGTCTCCACCTTTGTGGTTAACAAGTGTGTGTTGTTCTGGATGCAATAGCAGCGCCACTATAGCTCCATTCTGTTTCCCACTGGTGGACACAAGAAATTTCCCTGTAGAAAATCGTATTGCTGTGCTGCCTGCTCAGATGCTGACATGGCACCCCTCAAGCATGCTCCCCTCCCCCGCAAAGTAGGTTAAGAGTCAAACAAATGCTGGTCTTGCTTGTTTTTACAAGGACTTTTTCTACCTTCGAGGTGCTTACATTTCCACCAATTTCTCAAGTACCCTCCCGTGCACTAAGCAGTCTGTGGGCAGTAATTGATTGAATTATCACAGCAGTCTCCTGTTACCCTGCTTCTACAGCAGTTGGAGCAAGGATAGAAGAAGGAAGCTGTGTCTTCCAACTCTTACAGCTGATCAATAGAGCGTTAGAACTTGACCCCAGGTCTATGGGATTTCACTATCCTATTTTTCCCTAACTCAATGACATTTGTTCCCTTAGAATGTTTGTGAAATAGGAGATTGTGGTGATTTGAAGGAAAATGGTCCCCAGAGGGAGTGGCGCTATGAGGAGGTGTGGATAAGAGCGGCCTTGCTGGAGGCAGTGTGTTATGGTGGGGGTGGGATTTGAGGTCCCCTATGTTCAAACTACTCTTAGTGACACAGACCACTTCCTGTTGCCTGCAGGTCAAGATGTAGGGTTCTCAGCTCTGTCTCCAGCACCATGTCTGCCTGCATGCCACCATGACGTACCATGAAGATAACGGACTAAATTTCTGAAAAGGTAAGCTGCCCCGTTAAATATTTTTCCTTTATTAAAGTTGCTGTGGTCATGGTTTCTCTTCGCAGCAATGGAAACCCTAACTAAAACAAAGATTAAGGATTTGAGTGTTGAAACCATCATTAAGACCTCAGAGTTCATTTCAGATTACAAGGCTGTTTCGTATGGTAGAATCTTATCTTTTTGAAAAAGAAAAAAGGCCAGCACCTGGTAGATTCTCAGTCTCCCTCTGAGTCACCAAAGGTCCCAGGTACTACCTTTACCCTACTGTCTACCTTTTCATCTTCCCTCCTGACCACTGATGAGAAACTGAGGCATGAGTTAAAAAGATGTAAAATGCTACTGACCCCAATCGACTCTTGATGAGAGCTATTCAAATGTGTATAGAAATATGATAATTCACACCTGCGTAAAAGCTTGCCGCTGACATTGGGGTGATGGTACATTGCCAACCAAAAGGGAAATTAAAATATATCAGGAGAAAAGGGGGTACGCTTAGGGGTTTAAGCGCTTTCTCTAAGACAGGTGGTCTATTCTACTTGGCAACAGTCTCACATAGTATAGGGAATTATAGGGAATGTGTGTCAGTGGCTAATGGTATGGGATTTTACTTTCTTTTTGATGCTCTGGAGCATCCTCATCTCCCCAATCTATACTGATGGATCAGGAGTTATCTAGAAGTTTCCCAGCTAGCCTGATTAAAGGAAAGACAGCGTCTGTGATCTCATGCCGTGGCTTAAATGCTGACCTAGAAGCACATGTTTTTCCTAGAAGTTCATTGGCCATAGAAAGCCATGTGGTTTCTCCCCTCCAAGAACGACAGGAAGTTCCTGAAGTGGAACATGGGAAGAAGCTAGTTGTGAAGGTTTGAAAGAAAATGACTCCATAAGCTCATAGGGAGTAGCACTTTTAGAAGGTGTAGCTTTGCTAGAGTAGGTGTGGCCTTTGTTGGAGGAAGTGTGTCACTGGGGATGGGTTTTGAGGTTTCAGATGCTCAAGCCTGGCCCGTGTGTCATGATCTCTTCCGGCTGCCTGTGGGACCAAATGTAGAACTCTCAGCTCCTGCTCCAACACCATGTCTGCCTGCACGCTGCCATGCTTCCCACTATGATGATAATGGACTAAACCCAAACTGTAAGCCGGCCCCAGTTAAATGTTTTCCTTTATAAGAGCTGCCATTGTCATGGTGTCTCTTCCCAGCAATAAAACCCCTACTAAGATACTAGTGAAGAGTACTAAGGACCACTGGTTACCTAGGTGCACTGTCCCATCACTGCTTAGAAAGGATGTGTGAACCCTAAACTGAACCATAAAAGCTCATGTCTTGAAATTAAATGAGCAATGATGTCTGTAATACACAGGACATCAAAGAAATCACAACCAATGCTCATACTCAGGCAGCCCATGGCACATTATGCTTTAAGATAAAGCTGAATATGAACACAATATCAGAGGTATGATAACATTTTATTCACTGTTACATATTTTTCAGGGATTTAAACATATATCTGTATATTTTAATTACCTATTATAATTTACAGAGGAATTCATAGTCATCCAGATAATTGAAAAGTCAAGTTGCCCTTGTGTCTGTTACTTACACATTGGAATTGTTTTTAGAGCCACAATGATTCAGGCCATGGCCTCAGATTCCTCAATGCCGTTCCAAGGGTACCCTGCTTATTTTATGATTTCTTGATGGGGGCTGGAGAATTGAAATAAAATCTAGAATGCGAATAAACCAATGATGTGTGAAACTATGCTTTATCTTGACACCAGGCCTCCAATGAATTTGTAAAGGTTGGGCAAAGCTTTGAGCAGCTGAAAAGACCAATTTCACATGCTGATGCCACTGAATATTAATCTAAAAATGAAGAAATGATGAAAATATTTTTTTGCAGTAAGCTTTGAGCTTTTCAAAAATTAGCAGAACGAACACATTTGTGTCACTTTGAAAGAGAATAATGAGTCAGGAAGTAGTGGCTTATGTTTTTAATCCCAGTACTCATGAGGCAGAGACATGCAGATCTCTGTGAGTTTGAGGCCAGCCTGGTCTACAGAGTTCCAGGATAGCCAAGGCTACAAGGAGAAATCCTGTCTCAAAACACAAAATTAAAAAAAAAGAAGAAGAAGAAGAATGAAAGATTTCTCCGTATATGGTTTTAATTTACAGGGCAACATAAGCATTATGACCATAATAGAATGTAGGTCAGAATTCTCTGATATGCCCTCAGCAGCTCTATTCTCATTCAGTAGCCTTAAGTGCCTGAACTATATATAGCTCTCCTACATTCCCTACAATGGAGACTCTGCAACTGGATCTGTTGGGGGGAGCTGCTTATTTGTTTCCTGATGGTCCAGACCTGAAACAAGCACTCAGAAACTATATTAATCACGACATTGCTTGGCCAATGACTCTAGCGTATTCCTAGCAAGCTCTTTCATCTCAAATTAACCCATTTTTTATTATTTTATAATTTACCATGAGGCTTGAGGCCTCCCTGCAAGGTTCTGGCTGGTGTCTCGTGTCTTTCTCCTCTGGCAGCTACATGGCTTCTCACTGACTCCGCCTTCTTTCTCCTAGCATTCAGTTAAGTTTTCCTGCCTAGCTCTACTCTGCCCTATCACAGGCCAAAACAGCTTCCCACATCATGGATCTTTCTTGAATTCCCCAGAGGCAGTAGGATAAATTGCTCAGCCTCCTCTGCTTCTAGAAAAGATTCTTCCCACTACTGCACTACTCCCCAGACTTGAGCACTGACTGAAAGATTATGGTTAGTATCATCTCCTACACAGTGTCTAGCATCCAAGAGCTGGCAGCCACAGAAGAGAAAGCCATGGACACCTGGGTTGTGAGGAGGCACGAGGTTGGAGGCTGCCTCTATAGAGCTACATTATGGGTGAGTATCTCAGGCAGTTTAGGCTGAGAACTAAACATGTCTCTGAACCATCCTCAGGATCTCCTACTGTTCTAGTAGGCACTCTGTAGCATGGCTGTTTTACTCTTTAAAATACCAAGTCACCAGCTTTCTGCCTTCCTTTGTCCTCCCATTGACTCTTGTTTCCACAGCCTAACTACACTCACACAGAGACTTATTTACTTCTTAAAACAAAGCACATCTCTCCAGGCATCCCACAACATCCCATTGGACATGTGGCTATATTATTAGGAAAGATATTTAAGGTGCAAGTCTAGGGTCAAATCCCCATGAGATCAGCTTACTTGCTGCATACCCTTCTGTAGATAACTCAATAAAGAACCAGCTGTTAGATTCATATGGCACCATCTATGGGACAAAAGTTAGCTTCTGCCCACTGAAGGATCCTCTAGCATCCCAGAGTGAAGAGAGTCTGGTAACTTCACTCAATGGCAGACTGAATGTTCTCTAGAATCATGTCCTTATTCATTTGGAGCTCATTATTTCAATGTGAATATAGAAAGAAACCATTTAGAAATTATGCTGCCAGACTGTGAGACCCTTTAGGTAAGACTTTGCTCTTTTGAGCCTTCATTATCTTAACTTCTTGACTCCATTTTCTGCACACAGGAACACTTATGTCAAATGAATATAGGAATGTAGAAGGAGTTGGTCATGATACCATGACCACCTCTGCACTGACAATAGGATGTAATCCTTGAGCAAGCTGTTGTGCAGCATGTCTGGGGCTCTGGAGATGAATAGAAGCCAGAGACCAGTGTGTGTGGAAAATACAGCCTCGTGGACAAGAGAGAGTGTGGTCAGTGAAGACTTTGCCCCATGCACATATGACTGAGGCAAAGATCCCTTTCACGCCTACCTGCCCCAACACTTCAGTTAGTCCCTCTTATTGCAGCCCTGGACATAAGCAACTTCCACCTGGACTTCTTGACAGATGAATCAGGATCAGTCAATAGGATTGGGTAATCACCTATTGATCCACAAAGGTAGACTATGGACTATAATAGCTATTGAGTACTGAATATCGACTAGTATACACTTTTACTCACTTCAGAGTCGAATCATGGATGTGACAACAGAAAGCTACTATGTATTCCTCAATACCCCACAACTCCATCTTTAAAAGTGAAATACTTCCCAGTTTAAAATCCCATATTTCAGCCTGAGAGAATATTACTAACTGAAACTGGGGGTGAGGGTGGGAGGTTGAGGTCATGTTGCACTTTGTTCCCATACTTAGGGTATGTCCAAAATTTTACCTGAACATTCAAAAGCAATCTGTCATTTTTACTTTTTATAGTTTTTTTATATAGTTTTTGTTTGTTTTCATTTTTTATTTTATTTTATTTTTTTAGATTGAGACAGAGTTTCTCCGTGTAGCCCTGGACATCCTGGAACTTGCTTTGTAGACTAGGCTGGTCTAGAACTCAGGGTTTTGCTTGCCTCTGCCTCCCAAGTGTTGGGATTAAAGGAGTGCACCATTACCTTTTGGATAGATTGTTTTAACTGTGTGTGTACATGTGCAAGTGTGAATACATGTGCATGCATGTGTGTATGTGTGTGTGCATATTCACTGAAATGTTAACTTATTTAATCTTAATCAATAAAAACCAGGAGTCAGAGCGTGGGGTAAAAACCTGAAAGATAAAAGAACTGGCAGCAGCTTCTTCCATCTTTTGTTTTTAGTCCAAATAAGGTTGAACACCTGCCTACACCCCACCTTGTCATTTGCCATCCCTACCTCCTAAATTCTGGGATTAAAGGCATGAGTCATGAGTGCTGGGATTAAAGGCATGAGCCACGAGTGCTGAAGTTAAAGGTGTGTGTTACCACTGCCAAGCTTCTATGGCTAGCACTGCCCTCTGATCTCTAGGCAAGCTTTGTCAGAACACAAACAAAATATCACACATTTCCCCCTTTTTGTCTAAATGAAAAGTGAAGGTTTCAACTAACATAGAAAAACTATATACAATAAGTACAATAACTATATAAAATTATATGCAGGCAGTAATTATTTTAACAATGTCTAATCCATTTGTATTAACAAATTCAGAGAAAATTCTTCATTATCTATGCTATCTTGGTGAGTTCAAAATGTTGTACCTAATTCACTTTCTTGTATTACCAACCCAAAACTATCTTTTTATGCCTTATGCAATTTACACCTTTTCTGTGAGTTTCTTTTCTCAGTTTGTTAATAAGGAAAACTCTATCTAGTCTTCAACTCCATTAGATATCTGAGAAGGAAGTACTATTACCTGAGTAAACAGGAAGTGCAAGCAAGCAAATTCCACATAAATGTGAGAAATGGCTGTAGTGATATTTTGTTTATGTCTTAACACATAAAGCTTGCCTGAAGATAGAAGTGCAGAGCTAAACCACTAGAGGCCAGGGAGTGGTGGCTCACACCCTTAATCCCAGGACTCAGGAGACAGAGGCAGAGGGATCTCTGTTAGTTTAAGGCCACCCTGGGCTACACAAGATTGAATCTCTCTAAAAGAAAAACAGAGCTCACACAAATGTGATCCCAGCACTTGGGGTCATATGTCTTTTATCCCAGCACTATGGAGGTGGAGACAGGAGTGATATGGCTGGGTGGAGAGAGGAATATAAGGCAGAAGGAGACAGGAGCTGAGGGCAGTCTGAGGTTTGGTGGAGACAGATGGAGATTGAGTCTGGAGATGTAGTATGAAGTCAGGATCATCCCTTCTGTCTGAGCATTGGTAAAGGTAAAAGAACACTTTAGTGGCTGGCTCTCTGCTTCTCTTATTTTCAGCATTAATACCTATATCCAACTCTGGGTTTTTATTATTAAGACCAACTAGATTTATGTTACATCTGGCACCCAACTTTTGGAGTATGAATTCACAAAAAAGTTGTTTGTCTGTGGCATTGCAGCCACTGGCATAGGCCAGAGCTACACACAGTTGGAGTCACTACCCTACAAGATAGGTTTTCCTTGTTGCTCCCCTGGTGGGCTTTGGATCCCCTTCTCAGGCTCCTGCCAAACTAGGTAGCTGCATTGAAATCCAATCAACTGTTTTAGGCAGAAACAGGCAGTCTTGCATCTTCAACAGCAGCAGATTTGGTGAGAAAATTGAGAATTCTTAAGAGGAGGAATAAGTTAAAAGAAAGAGTTTTTTCCCATGGTAAAAAATGGGAAATACTATTTTGATAAACTTAGGTCTCTGTATGATTACATAATGCATGCTTCAAAAATGGACCAATTGAATGAAGAAATAATCAACTTAACCAGGACTGACATACTGTTAATTAGCATTTTGATAACCCTTGTTGTCATTTTGATAATTCTGGGTTTATTTCTTAAAAAGCTATTTGGTATGAATTTGTATAGGCTTTAGAAAAACTTAATAAAACAGATCATAGAGATGTTCAAATCCAGACAGAAGAATTTAATGGAAAGCCAATTTTAGTATTGCATTATGAGGTTAGAAAGGAACAGCCTAAGGTTTTCAAACAACCAACCTTATAGATATCCAGTAACCTTATAGAAATTGCTAAATGATAGAGACTCTATAAAAGCTGAATGGACTTCTGTGACAATGTTAGATTTAAGAAAATTCAAAGAAGTGATGGTCTCCTATGGCATGCACTCATCATTTGTGAAGCAAATATTAAATTCATAATCAGTCTGCAAAATAATTATCCCTGAAGACTGGGAAGACTTGGTTAAAGCAGTCTTGGAGCCTGGTCCACAATTACAAGGGAGGAACTCATTGAAAGAAGAGGCCAAGACTATAGAACAATGGAGTAGGGCTACAGGTATAAAAATCTCCCAAGATCAACTTCTTGGAGAAGGAGATTACACTAATATAGAAAGTCAATACCTATATGATGGCCAAATCCTGACTTTATGCCATGGAGCAGCTTTGAATACTTGGGACAGAATTAAAGAAGTAGGAAAGAAGATTGAGTCATTTACTAAAGTCATACAGGGACCAAAAGGAACCTTCATGGATTTCTTACAAAGATTGACATCAGCAGTAAATAGAATGATACCAAATTTAGATGATAGACAAATAATAATTGAATCTCTGGCCTTTGAAACTGCTAATTCTTGTAGTGGCATTTAACTTTTATTTTAATAAATAAAATTTGCCTGATGATCAGAAAAGTAAAACAGCCACACTGGTCAGCCTTACAGACTAGGCAGCAATAATATGTAGCTTTAATATCAATAGCCACACTAGCCTGCCATAGAAACCCGGCAGTAGTGGTTCATGCCTTTAATCCCAGATTAAAGAGGATTATAAAATGGGAGGAGACAAATCTCAGGCTCAGACCCATTTATAGATTCCTGGAGGCAGGATCACCATTTTAGACTGAGGTCAAGGTAAGAGCCAGTGGCTGGCTATTTTGCTTTTCTGGTCTTCAGGTTGAACACCGATTTCTCTCTCGACCTTTTATTAATTGTGCTTTAAATTCTCAATGCAAAAGGATAATTAGGCCTTTAAAAGCAAGATCAACATGCTTGGAGAAATGGATTTAAGATATAATCAATAATGAATCTCATGACCATGTTAATGCTTGGATAGGAGAGGTGATTTCCAAAGGTTGAGGAAAAATTGAAATGTCAAGTGTTTTAACTGTGGCAAACAATGTCACCTTAAATGGACTGTAAATAGGACATTCCTAGAAACAGTGTTTTTTCTAAGCATAACCCAAAGAAAACACACCTCCCTTCTGGATAATGTAGAAGGTGTGGCAAAGATAGATATTGGACTAATGAATGTATATCAACAAGGGACATTCAAGGTAATCCTTTGCATTTGGGAAACTCCTTGAAGGGCTTCTTGCAGGCTCCTATGCCAAATCAGGTTCAGTCATTTTCTGTCATCATGGAGGAAACTCCTCAGAGCAATTAAAGAATCTAATGCTGGGATTTTGATGGGCATTGTATTGAATCTATAGATTGCTTTTGGTAAGAT
>LOJH01021140.1:0-13242 GCA_001685095.1 Ellobius talpinus | reverse complement strand
TGGTGATTTCTCAGAAAATTAGGAAACAACCTACCTCAAGACCCAACAATACCATTTTGGGGTATATACCCAAACATGCTCAATCATACCCCAAGGACATGTGTTCAACTATGTTCATAGCAGCATTATATGTCATAAGCAAGAACCTAGAAGCAACCTAAATGCCCTTAACTGAAGATTGGACAAGGAATATGTGGTACATTTACACAATGGAGTACTTACTACACAGCAGAAAAAATAATGACATCTTAAAATTTGCAGGCAAATGGATGGATCTAGAAAACATCATACTGAGTGAGGTAACCCAGACCCAGAAAGACAACTATCATATGTACTTACTCATAAGTGACTTTTAGACATTAAGCAAGAAAAAAAACACACCCTACAATGAACAATCCCAGAGAACAATCCCAATGAGGACCCTAATAGAGACATACATGGATCTAATCTATATGGGAAGTAGGAAAAGATGAGATCTCCTGAATAAATTGGGAGTGTGGGGATCATGAGAATAAATGGTAGAAGGGGAGAATGAAGAAAGGGAGGGGAGTGGAGAAAAATGCATACTTCAAAAAAATTAAAAAATAAATAAAATAAAATAGCAAAACTTTAAAATTTGTAAAAAAAGAATCTAATGCCTATTGTAAGAAACCACAGTGCTCTGGATAATAGAACATCTATAGAAGAGAACACAAAAATTTCAGGAAAAAGCATAAAGGGAGTATTTTGGCAAATTTCTACAAATGAACCAAGATCAATATAAAAATACAAATAAATGGCATTGTCATTGAAGGCCTTGCAGACACAAGCGCAGATGTCACAGTAATTTTATCAGATCTTGGCACACCTCTTCAGGAGGTAAATAGTCAGATTTAGGGATTGGAACTTTATGTCAGGTAAAACAGAATGTGAGATGAATCGAATGTATAGGGCCAGAAGAACAGAAAGGAAAATTAAAGCCATACGTGGCTAACATAGTAATGAATTTGTGGGGACATGATTTGTTACAGCAATAGGATACTCATATTAACATTCCCCCAATCTTAGGAACAAACCATAAATTAACGTATGTTTCAGGGAAAATTATTACAAGATATTATAAAGAACAGTCACTGACCATTCTGGTTGTACAACAACAGGGCACAACAGCTACTATTCTTCCAAAATCATCAACAGTACTACCTTTAAAATGGTTGACAGACAAACCTATATGGGTTGTGCAATGGCTTTTAACAACAGAGAAACTGCAGGCTTTAGAACAGCTGGTACAGGAGCAACTAAATGTGCAGCATATTGAAAAATCAATCAGCCTTTGGAATTTTTCTGTTTTTAAAAAGAAATGTGAAGAATGAAGAATGGTAATAGATTTAAGAGCTGTTAGCAATATGGTTCAGCCAATGGACTTTCTACAGTCTGCAATTCCTTAGCCTTCTCTATTGCCTAAAGGATGGCATCTTATAGTAATTGATTTAAAAGATTGTTTCTTAGCTATACCTTTATAAGAAAAGGACAGAGAAAAATTTGCCTTCACAGTGGCAACTTATAATAATTCTCAGCCTACTAAAAGATATCAATGGAAGATTCTCCCATAGGGAATGCTAAATAGTCCCACCCTGTGCCAATAATTTATAAGTCAGCTGTTGGAAACTATACCTAAGCAATTGCCTGAATCTATAGTTTATAATTACATGGAAGACATTTTACTATCTGATTTAAATGTAGACAATTTAGAAAGAATGCTTGGAGATATAAAGAAAATTTTGTCTTGTTGGGGATTACAAATTGCTCCTGAAAAATACAAAGAGGGGATTCTGTTAATTATTTAGGCTATAAAATATGTTTACAAAAATTAGACCCCAAAAGGTACAAATTAAGAGAGACTGATTGTAGACTCTTAATGACTTTTAAAGATTACTAGGAGACATTTCCTATCTACAGTGCACTATTGTGATAAAACCTGATGAACCAAGTAATTTGGTCAAAACTTTATATGATGATGAGGAGTTAAATAGAAAATTATCAGTTGAAGCTGAGAGAGATTTGGCTTTGGTGGAAGAGAAATTACAGATTGCACATGTGGATCATGTGGATGCAAAGCTTAACTGCAGTCTGGTCATACTATACTCCAAGAATTCCTCTACAGGATTTTAAATGCATGGGGAAGATATTGTATTAAAATGGATATTTTCACCACATCAGCTGAATAAATAATTAAAAACTTATGTGGAAAATGTCTCTGAGTTAATTCTAAAAGGAAAATTGAGACTTCATAAATGAGCAAAAAATAGAACCAGCAGAAATTGTAATACCATTAACTAAAGATAAAATTAACAAATTTTGGATAAAAAGTGAACACTGGAAAAGAGCTTGCAGTAAGTTTTTGGGAGAGATTAACAACAAATATCCCAAAGGTAAGAGAACTCAACTTATAAAGAGAACTAGTTGGAGCCTTCCTCTCATTATACTATCTGGAGCCCCTACATTCTATACTGATCCAAGTAAATCAGGAAAGGCAGGTTACAAGTCAGAAAATATAAGCAATGTGGATCTAAGCCCTTATGATTCTGTCCAAAAGTCAGAATTATATGCTCTTCTCATGGTATTAGAATTTTAAAGAAACTCTCAACACAGTTACTGAATCACACTATGCAAAGAGTTGCTTTACATATTAAAACCATTAAATTTGTGCCAGATGATACAGATTTGACTTTATTATTTATTCAATTACAAGAAATAATCAGGGATATGAATTATCCCTTTTGTATAATACACATTTGATCCCATATGGGTCTGCCAGGTCCTCTAGCACAAGGCAATAAAAAATTGATCAATTGTTGATTGGAAATGCTGAAAACCTCAGAATTTCATTAAAAAAATCATGTCAAATAGCAAAGGTTTAAAAAAAGACATCTCGATCACATGGCAATAAGACAAGGAAATTATAAAGAAATGCCCTATTTGTTTTTTTTACAACTAAACACTACTACCTGTAGAAAGTTACCCAAAGGGTACTCAAAGGAATGAAATCTGGCAGATGGCTGTGTTCCATTTTGTAGAATTTGGAAAACTCAAACATGTACACCACACCATTGATACCTATTCAGATTTTCAATGGGCAACTGATTTGAGTTTGAAAAAGGTTGATTTGGTAATCACACATTTACTGTGAGTTATGGTCATTATGGGTATACCTGTACAAATAAAGATAGATAATGCTCCAGCACAGGTCTCTAAGATAATGAAACAGGTTTTTTTGCCTATTATATTATAAAGCATATTACAGGTATATCACACAATCCTATAGGCCAGGCAGTTACAGAAAGATCAAATTGAACACTAACGGATATGTTAAATAAACAGAAAGGGATGATAAATATCACCAGAAATGGATTGCATAATGCTTTATTAACTTTGAATTTTCTAAATGTTAATGAGAAAGAAACAACAGCTGTAGGGAGACAATGGATAGTAGAAAAAAACTACAGAATTAAATCAGTTGGTATACTTTAAAGATGTACTGATCTCAAATGGAAACTAAGACATGTGTTATGCTGGGAAAGGGGTTTTGTTTTTGTTTCCACAGGAGAAGAAAAGCTATGGATACCATCAAAATTGNCAGCTGTAGGGAGACAATGGATAGTAGAAAAAAACTACAGAATTAAATCAGTTGGTATACTTTAAAGATGTACTGATCTCAAATGGAAACTAAGACATGTGTTATGCTGGGAAAGGGGTTTTGTTTTTGTTTCCACAGGAGAAGAAAAGCTATGGATACCATCAAAATTGATAAAGATTCTCTTTTTGAGATAGGGTTTCTCTGTGTAGCTTTGGTGCCTGTCCTGGAACTAGCTCTTGTAGACCAGGATGGCCTCAAACTCACAGAGGTCTGCCTGCCTCTGACTCCTGAGTGCTGGGATTAAAGGCATGCGCCACCACTGCCCAGCTCAAAATTGATAAAGATTTGATTTGAACAAGAGACACCTCTTAATTAGAAAAGATGATAATTTATCAAGCAGCATGGCTGTTTAATCTAATCTATGCTATAAAACAACAAACACTTTTCATTTGATCAGCTATAATTTACCAAAAGGGAACTTCTCCAAATTTAGGGTTGTGGAAGGGTTTCATTTTTGTCTTCTCATCATAATACAGTTTCCTGTTTTTTAACCTGGGGAAAAAACTCTCCTGTTTTATAACTAATTCCCCACTAATCACTCTTTAAGAAGTCCCAGTTGTCTCACCAAAACTACTGACGATGATGGTGGAGTGTGAGGTGCCACTGCATAGCACATCTGAATGGAGAGCACAGCTGAGAATGTGTGGCAATTGCAACAACAGTAGAAACTCGAGTAGATGTTAAGGTAACTACTTAGTGTGGCAGTAGCCCGAGAAGGGGGTCTAGGGAAAGCTTGCAACCTGTGGGGTGGGGGCAGAATCATCTGTCTGAAGAAGTGCACACAGGGGACAATGTGGAAGAAGCATGTTGGGAGATGCCTGAAGGTAGAGCCAGCAGGTCTAGGGTAGGTAAGCCTGGTGGTATCTGGAGCCCACCCAGGTGCCTCTGGAGTTTGGGCGGCAGCTGGAGATTATTGTAGAGAGGCTGCACTATGAAAAATCCCAAACTCATTCAGAGGACTTGAGGAAGAAATAGAAAGGCAGTCATCCATATGGTGACCCTGCCAGGTACGGTTTCCACTGAGTGTAGCTCTGGTGGGTACCAGTGGTCATAAAGCCACAGGGAAGCAGTTATTTCATGAGTTCGTGTCCCAAAAGTTGGATGCCAGATGAAGCATTAATCTTTTTAATCTTAATCAATAAAGCCCAGGAATCAGACATTGGTTAAAAAAAACCAACCAAACAAAAAAACCCTGGAAGATCAGAGAACTGGTAGCAGCTGCGAGTTGCTTCTTTCCTCTCTCATTCCTCAGTCCAAAAAGGGCTGAGCTCCTGTCTATACCTCACCTTATTACTTCTTATCTCTACCTCCCAAATGCTGGGGTTAAAGGCATGTGCCACCATTGCCGGTCTTCTATGGTTAACTAGTGGCTAGTTCTGCCCTCTCCAGGCAAGTTTTATTTGTCAGAACACAAACAAAATTTCACACAACAGTTCATATGTATAAGGATACCCAAGGATGCTAGAAGAAGGTGTCAAATTCCCTGGAGCTGGGATTACAGGTGGTTTTGAGCCACATAAAGAGGGTACTAGGAGCCAAACTCAAGTCTTTTGCAAGAACAATACACACTCTCTCTCCAGCCCTAAATCTCATTTTTCTGTCATTCACTGCTGTCTAGTTTTTGAAGATATATAGCATAGATACCTATTGACTCATACATCCCAAGGGTGTTCAAATCTTCAGTAATAAAAATTAGCATCTAATGTCCTGACCCATCCCTTTCAGTTCTGGGCAATACCATGTAAAAACATAGCCTTAGTTCTATGATCTTTTCAGACGCTCAGTGAAGATACTTTCCTATGCAGTAGCAATACAAAAATGCAGATGGTCAGATAAAGGCATATTTTAGATGAATAATTCATTCCCTTGTGTAGGATTTAAGTGTTCAACAAAATGGTATCTTATTATATACAATGAGTGTAACATATATAATAGACATATAAAAATCACATTATATATTTATTATACCACATTATATATGTCAGGGGGTGTTATGTTCTATATTCCAGGAACTTTTGGCCACCTGCAGTACATCTGCAGGATACTCAGAAAGCCAACAGTGGTTCCCTAACTCAAAGTGAACAAAAAGGGGCTGTTTTAATTTTGTGCAAATCAACAATTTTATTTCAAGTTCTCTTTATACCAACATAACATAGGCTGAATCATAGAGTATTTTGGGAATCTTCCTTCCCCTGTGGTAATTCATCATTTGGGGAAGGGGCTTCAAATAGTGGAAGTATGAAAGGAAGGTGCACATTATTATCTCATCAGACCAGCATCCTGACACCCCATTCTACCAGAACTCCCTCTGCCCATGAAGCGATCACCAGCTTGTCTCTCATATCTGTTAATGAGGTCCTTTGTGGAGCAGGAAGCAGTTCTGTGAATCCCACACCAGGTTGGCCACAGTGAGACAATGGGGCTGTGCTAGGTTCAAGTACTCAACATTTCACACAGAGCCTCTTGCTTTTTTCCCTTTTGGTGTCAGATTTTCTCAATTTCACTGAAGGTGCTACTGACAAATCATCCTGCCTCCATCTTATACTTGAAAGCCACATCATAATAAAGATAAACAAGGCTCATTCTTGGTTATGACTAAATGTCTGTTTCTCAAAGATTGTGCTATGCCCCATCTGTAACCTTAATTACAGATGGTTCTGTACTGTCTGTTTCAGGAAATGACAACCATGTCTTTTTTTTTTCAAAAAGTATTTATGACCACCCTAACACCAGGCCTTTATTTCAGGAGATTGTTATGACCATCTTACTGCTTTACTTTTGTTTCATAAGGTTATTATGATCACCTGCTGTTTTGAGCACCTTGCCATGTTCTGTTTCTGTAACTCCATCTATTTTCCTGCCAAATCTCCCATTTGGAAACCCCCTACCTCTGAGCTATAAAAACCCATCTTCCCCACATCCAATGCTAACCTCTTGAACCACACCTTAGAAGGAGGCAACCCATGTACACGAGTAAAAAAGCTTGCTTTAAATAATTTCTTGCTTTAATTAATTTGGTCCTGATGATTTGGGTCAGTGGTCTTTCTCCTCTGATCTGCGGGATTACCACTACCACCTCCCAGGTTAGTCATAGGCCAATACAGAACACGCCTGTGTGCCTTCTCTACCATGATCCATCCAAGGATGGAGGCCTCTTCTAACTCCTCAGGCTGTAGTTCTAGCCTGTTGTTTATGCCTTGGGTACCCTCAGGACTGGGCTTTTGAATATGAAAGCCTTTTTTCTCTTGCTCCACTTACACAAATCACCATAACAATGACTCCCTGAAGCCTAAGCTTAATATGGGGTTACAAGATAACAGCATAAACAAACAAACAAACAAATCAAGACAATTAAGACTCCCACTACTATTTTAAAATATGATTCTGTCTCAGATATACTCTGGTTTTAGTTCTCAGTTTGCAGAACCTCAGCTGACCTTCAAAGCTCTTTATCCTATCAAGGATTCCTCTTGGGATCCTCATGCAGGCTTGTGTTCTTCTTCTCAGCAGCTAATCACCAGCTCAGACCAGAGTTTGCTCCAAAGCTGCCCGAAAAGCTTCCCACAGCTGCCCAAGCTAGTGGAGGCTTTTGTGTATTTCAGTGACCCCAGGATTTTAGAGAGGCAGCACAGTGTTTCAGCTTGTGGTCTCTGCTGAATGAACTGGAAGGTAAGACCTTGAGGCTCAAATGCGAGGTGGGCTCAGTGATAGACATGATCCTTGTCTCTGGCACTATTGGATACCTGTGCACTGAACTTGTGGCTTCAATGTCTCCCCAAGTCTCTTCCCGCAGATCCCTAGGCTCTACAGGCAGAGGCTGCTGGGTACCCTTTTGGCCCTCTGGATGTATTAGAGTCAAATCTCATGATAGTAGTTGCTTCCCAGTCTGAACCCCACCCATTGCCAATATACTGGCATTTGAAATTCCTTCCCGGAAAGCTATCCTCCAAGTAGAGATGAAAAATTAAAACTTTTTTTTATCTCTCCTTGTGGATATCAGGCTAACTTCCTTATTCTCTGCTTTGGTCTCCAAAACATGAAAGGATATGAGATCACTCTGTGCCCCAAAGATATGTCAGGTTATTTCTTTCCCCCGATTCTGAATATATCACCCTTTATGCAAGAGCTGTTTGCACATGAAATTTATATTTAAAACTACTAGAGGTGCTATATTTAGATTGATATATTTATATTTATACTTAAAACTATTAGAAGAACACAATTCTCCTCTATGGTTTGCTACATAACGACTTCTAAATGTGAGGGCTAAAGTTATGTTTTAAGTTTTAATTGCTGTGCTTAAGAGATCTATAAAACAAAATTGTCTCTAACCTGTAAGCCCCACTTGCCCAAGATAACTTCCTGGAATGCTGGAGGCTGTTCATGTAAGATAACAAGTCATGTATTTTCATTTATTAGTAACATGAAAGATTGATAATTTAAAATCTATGCATGGATAATTTTAAAGAAACCATATGATATGATTCCAGTTCAGATTACCACCAATCACATGGCTGGTTGCCATTTTGCTGTAGTTAAAAAAAAGATGAATGTCACAGGATTTTACCAACATATTGATGAGAAGTGACCACATGAAATGGCTACCCATAACGACCATTGACATATCAGAAAAATAGGCCCAGAGTTGTCAGTTAATGGATTTATTAACTAAAATGGTTCTTAGGTCCCAACAGCACCCCTTTAAACCCATGGTTGGGTACTGTCATCGGTACTTGTGAAGGGGGGGGACCATAGGCCCTAGCCATAACAAGCTCAACAGAGACCACCCAGGCACCACCTAGGAACAGACCATCCAAGGGAAAAGTACCTAATGTTCCAACCATCGCAGAGAATATCCCCTGATGTCTCTTAGCCCAGCACACACCTATTCCCTTTTCACCAGGGCATTCCTAGACAAATGTGAGTAAATTAGGGGTCCTTATACCCCAAACTCTAGATTATAAAAACCTCACCCCAACTGAGTTCAGCACTCTCTGATCGTGGCATTGCATTGAACATACAGAGAGTCTGAGTTTGAACTTGAATAACAATAAAGGCTCTTTTCTTTAACATACAGGACTTGGTCTCTTTGTTGGTTTTTGGGGGACTCTGCAGATCTGGGCATAACAACTTCAAAAACAAGGTTGGTTTTCTCAACTGCACAGGATTTGCTTGATCACATGTAAGTAATTTACAAACCATGGTAGTAGTCTTATTCTTGCCTGTTGGGATTAACACCAAATATGTTCTCATTCTATGGCTGGCCCCTGGGAGTCTGAAAAGTGATATAAATAACAAAGGCCTTTGCAGAAGTGGCTGAATCCAGCCCTGAGATGGAGAAGTTATCCCGGAATGTCTAGTAGACCCACTGCCATCAGCACAGCCCTTAGAATGGAAGACAGGAGGTGGATAGAGTCTGGAAATGGTGTAAGGACAGAAGCAGAAATCACAGTGGGGTGGGGGTGGAGGGCACAAGCCAAGGAAAACCAAACAGCGCCCAGCAGCTAGGACAGAGAAATACAGACTCCCCTTAGGAGTACTCAGCAAATGACCCTGCTATAGCTTGATAAAGCCTTTAGCCCTGTAGAACTGTATTCTGAAACTTTAGTCCTGTAAAAGCATTTAATCTCCTGGGACTTGACTCTTTCAGTCATTCCAGACATGTGGCTTCTGGTATCCCAAAGACTTCTAGGATGGTACCTGTGCGGTAAGTAGACAGAGCAGCCACAGGAAATGATGTATATTTTCTCACTCAAGACCATCATGGCTCAGCAGATGAAAAGAACGGCAGAGCTGGCTGAACTTCAATCTAGAACCTGCACATACCACCCTGGGGTTGGTGAAGCAATAGAGAGTTTCTTGGCAAGGAAACACTTGCTGTCTGCCTGCCTCTTAGGAGTACATGGGGGCAGCAAGCTGTCTCTGAGGTGGAAAATATCACATTGTCCGGCAAACTTCCTATGAGGTGGAAAATATCACATTAAACCCTGACTCAGTAGGCTATTTTGAATCTGGCTGCACTTGCTAGCTGAGTGGCTCAAAGCCAATTACTTGACCTTTGAGAAATGGAAAAAAGATCGATGTCTACTTGAAAGATATCCTGGTGATCCAGTGAGATAATGTAGGCCAAAGGCTCAACATACTATACAAGCCTTCACACGCACAGGGTACATACACTTAGAGATAAAAAGGAGACAGAGACTAGCTAAAGAATCTTAGCCATTTGCATTTCCTGCTTCCTCAGATTTCAGAGAAATGAGTGTTTACCAGAATCTGCTTCAGGTTTGCTTTCGTCCCAGGCCCTGGCCTCTGTCTCTCAGGTCCCTCCCAGCTCTGCCATCCTATAATTCTAAATGTCAGCATGAATGATCTGATGATGGCACCATTAATTCTCTCACGGCAGATAGAGACTGCAGGCCCAGGAAAGAGGCTGGTGTTGATCAGGAATGAAGGATGGCGTGGGCTGCTCTAGACCTCTGGTGAGGGTTTTCTTCGTGTGTTCTTTATTCATTTATTCATTACGCATATAATCAGGTGAATATTGCCTGTGCCAGGGGCTAGAGGAGACACTGGCAAAGAGGAACAAAGGGTGGCTGAGGATAGAGAGAGTTATGAGAATGAATCAAACAAGTTTTGAGACCGCGGGGATTTTCCAACAAGCGGAAGTCCTAAGACACACAACCAATCACAGCCCTAGTACCCCTCAGCCTCCTACTCCGGGACTCTTTAGGGAGGTCATGGACATTTCTATCCACATCAAGAAACTGCTTCTCCAGAAAACATCTCCTTGCAAAACCATCCCACATCTTATTTGTGTGTGTGTGTGTATGTGTGTGTGTGTGTGTGTGTGTGTAGGGGGTGGGGCTCATATAAGAACATTCTATTATCTCTCACCACCATTCTAGGGCTCCTGGCTCTGTTCTCACCTGGAGGGACTCTGACAACCTCAGGTTATCTGCTGCCATCAGAAAAAGCAGGAAGAGTCATTTGTTCTGTGTTTCATAGATGTGGTCATATTAGGAACTAACCTTCATTCAGGCCTTGTGACCACTAACCCACCTCCAGTTCCCTGGGGTCGAAGCAGGTTCTATCCTCACCCTTGCTGGGGTTTGTTCAACACTCACCACCTCTGCCATTCCACCACATCCTTACCAAAGAGTTCATCAGCTTCTGCTTTCAAAGAAACCCGTATTTGCCCAGCACCCAATCCTCCCTATCCTTTCCTTCCGGTGTCCTCCATCCTTCCCTTTCCTCTTCCTTCCTCCTTATTTGCTCCCTTTCTCCTGTCCTGGACGTAGCTGGCAATTTGTGTGATAGGACTAGGAAGAAGGCAGGTTCAAAGTGGGAGCCGTTTGTTGAGAAGATGTCCTTTCCCATCTCCTGGTTGCATGAACATCCCTTTCTCTCTCCCCTCTGCCCATCTGCAGGCAAACCCTTCCCCAGTCGTCCTAAACCCCAGCTTCCTGGGAACTTTACTCCTCACCACAGGTGCTTTCCATGGTATTTTCCCCGCAAAGCACCTCAGAATCTATCTACGTAAATACAAATCCATATATGCATACAAAACAATTAAGGTCAAAAGAGGCCATGAATTTGAAGGAGGGTGGGAGGGGTCTATGGGAGGCTTTGGAGGGAGGAGAGAGAATTAAAAAACACTGCAATTAAATTATAATCTCAAAACCAAACAAAACTGGAAAAGAAAAAAAAAGGAGGGGCTGGGTCTCACGTGTGAAACTGTCAGTATAAAATAGAATAAACAAAGTCCATCAACTTCTTCCACTTCATCCCCTAAAGCAGCAGCACACATCTGTCATCTGCTATGTGAGCACGCAGGGAAGATGTCAGCCTCAGAAGCCAGCAGTGTGGTGACAAGATGATGTCCTACTGCCAGGGCCAGCAGGTTAAGGGAGGGGCGGCACCTCCACTCTGTTAGCCCTGCAGCAGCCACCCAAATTGAGCCAGAGCAGGTGCCCCTGCTCCTGTTTCAGGAGTCTCAGTGTTTCCAAACACAGGCCTGTCCCAGCTGTCACTCCAGGAGGCTCTCCCGGAGACAGCCTGACAGAACACAAGGAGGCTCCGGTCGGCGCTCTTGAGATATGGTAAGAGGGACATGTGCAAACCTAGGTGGGTTTCCCCAGGAGCTAATGACATTTGTGCTCAGGGGCTGGCCATTTGTGTTAATCTCTTCTTCTAAAGTCTAGCTCCTAATTTTTTACTTGTAATTTATACTCATAATTTATACTTAATTTTTAAGTGTTGGGTCCCACAAAAACCACCAGTACAGAGTACCAGAGCCTGTACCTCCTATGCTACCAGCTTGGTCACAGACACATGAACGCATGATATCCCTTGACCAGTCCTAGGAAAGCTAAGCTGGGCTAATTTATCTCTTCTGTCCCTTTCTTTCCCGCTTGCCTCTCCTTTTCAGAGCCTTGGATCTTAGAACTCTCCAGGTTCCCGCACTGAACACAGACAGTCACCATTGTATCATATGAGCCTTCTCATATCCATCGTCAGCCATGACCCCTGACTGGGCTTGTTTCTGTGAGCACAATTCTAAGGGGTACAACGGCCTTCAGGCCTGTTTGTTATTCATGCTATTGCTTACATCACTTTCATGAGACACAGCAGAGAGGCTCTCACAAACACTAACCTGCCCCAAAGCCTGAGGTAGTTCGTTTCATGCTTCTACAGAAGGTTTGTCATCCCTGACTAGGTGGCAGGAAACTCTAACACTGCTACTGATAGCACTAATGATCTTTTTAAATATGAGTGAATATGAATTCATCTGCCCCCTTTCCCCCCACAGACACACAATGCTTAAAATCCAAACTGCGCAGGCTCCACTCATCATGCCAGCTCCCTGACCCACTCTGCTTCCCACCCTTCCGCTCACCGCACCAATGAATGTTGTTCAGCTCCCATGTCTCAGCCATGGCTGTGTCTTCTGCCTAGGGGCCCCTTCCTCTGACTCTGATAGGAACCTGCCTACCTTCAAGCTTTTCCATGACCATTATCAAATGCCCCCACCTCCCCATCATTTGTTTCCATGGGCTTAGTTCCTTTGTTCACAGCTCCTACAGCTGTCTTGCTTGAGTCTTTATCTGTTTACCATTTGGTTTCTGACATTGGCATATGCTTTGTGGGACCAGGGGTGCCACCCTCAGACTCCAAGTCTGAAAAGTATCTAGCGCAATAGTATTCTCCAGGAATGCATGCTGGAAAAATATGCATGAGCAGAATGGCTGTGCTTGAGCAGGGTCATCCTGAGCGCAGGAAAAGAATAGCCACCAGTAAGAGCATTTCAGCACTGCATACCCGCCAAGGTGTGCACATTGCACACTCAGCAAGGTGTGCACATTGCACACCCGCCAAGGTGTGCACATTGCAGAGGCTCAGTCATGGTGAACTGGGGTCTTTCAAGAAACTTTGAGGTGTAGGTTTTAGGTTTCATAGGTAAACAGGAGAACGTCAGGGACTGAGATAGATTTAATTCACAGTTTAGGATGCCATTACTGGAGAAGAGCAACACATAGGCTTCAGGCTGAGCCAGAAAACCTAGTTGT
>LOJH01021138.1:10000-20434 GCA_001685095.1 Ellobius talpinus | reverse complement strand
TATAATCCCAGTAGCACAGACACTGAAAGAAACAATTAATAAATGGGACCTCCTGAAATGAGAAGCTTCTGTAAAGCAAAGGACATGGAAAAAAGACTAAGTGGCAGCGTAAAGAATGGGAAAAGATTTTAACCAACTCCATGTAGGAAATAGGGCTGATCTCCAAAATATACAAAGAACTCAAGAAATTGGTCATCAAAAGAACAAATAAACCAGGTAAGGAAAAAGCAACCATTACAAAAGATTCCTGTGGATCAATACCTTCTAGAGACAATAGCAAGAAGGTAGGCGAGCAGGTGCATGCATGCACACTCAAGCACAGGGGCGTGTACATGCACTCGCGGGCACACTTCTGGCTTTCATGTCCACTGACAGTATTCCTGCACAAGCTAGAAAGCTGCCATCTGTAAGTTTTTCCTTGGATGAGAGACTCCCCTTTTTCACCAAAATCAGCAAAGATGAAAGTAAAAAAGTCATGTGATATCTATGCATTTTACTAATCCAGTGAGTCAAGCCCATGTGCTTGGGGAAAAAGATTCTACTTCCTGTTTTGACTTGGAGTTAGCAAGTGAGTTGTTGAAGGCACCAGTTGAGTGACAGAAAAATGTCAAAGCACTTTTATTCAGGAAATTTTCTGAGAAGCTAGTAATGTCACAAATTATTATGTGATAGGCAAGTTTAATAAATCAAGGATCCCATAAATAAAATAAAAAGTCCATGTAAAAATGAATGATGATATGCCATAAAGTAATAATTAAAATCTGCCAATAATAAAGTTGATGGGGGATTAACAACCAGAATTCCCAAGACTCCTTACATTTTAGGAAAAGGAGAAAACCCTGTATTTCAACAATAAGAGAAAGCATTTCATAGTAACATATGCTCTACATTTGACATAAACTACAGAAAATTTTTGGTTAATTTTTAAGTCTATTTTATTAAAAATACACATATATGAACATAAATGGGGTATGATATATAACTAACAACTTCTACAATTTTCTAGTTTTCAAAGATGTTTCTACTTTTACTTCAAATATTTTCTCTTGAGAAAAATTTAAATTCTAGAGAAAAGATGGCATTCTAGCAGAAAGAAAAATATTTTTATTTCTTATAATATTTTTCTCATGGTGGAAAGATAGATTAAATAAATCCTTCATGGAGACATATATAAAAAGCTGAGTACACTATACAATGCTCCTCATCATAGTGTCCTGACAATAGAAATAAAAAAATTCTTCATAAGACATCAGATATATGACTAATAACAGGTTAAGGTTATATTGATTTCAGTTAAATAAAAGGTAGTACAAATTGTAAACATAGAACACAAACAGATTGCACGGAAGGTGCAGGCATTCTTCTTAGCAGACAAAATGTGTATGGATGTTCAGAGATATGTAGGTACACACATTTTTCCATTCAAAGCACACAAAGCATTGAAAGCATAGGGTTTTCATTAGATTCAAGGAGAAAGGTCAGTAACAGGTATGACTTATACGACAGAGTCAAGATTCAACAAGGGAAATCACAGAAAACTTTTTTCCCTCGAGACAGGGAAAAAAGTGTGTAGCCATGGCTGTCCTGGAATTCATTATGTACACCAGGTTGGCCTTGAACTCAAGGAGATCCACCTGCCTTTACCTCCTAAGTATTGGAATTAAAGGTGTGCTCCACTATACCCAGAAAAAATACTATTAAAATAAAGTAAGTATACTGGGTCTACACAGTAAATATTTCTTAAAATATCAAACTCCAAGTCTCAGCCCTTCAACACACAGAATGCCTCTGGCAGACACTATTTTTTTTAACCTAACTCCCCATGGCCTTAATAATCAGCTAAAAACTCATCTCTCCTCAAATTCTCCCCTAAATACACACGACACTAAACTCTTGTGTAAGACCAAGCAGAGCATAAACCGCAAGAATGAAATGATGAGTTTCCATTGCCCTCTATGTTTTCTGAGAATAGAGGACTTACTCTTTACTAACATAACATGTGAAGAAAAATATTCAATTAACCATTAAAAATCAATACACTTCAGTACAATTACCAGATAAAAGGATTAACTGAGCAATACTTGTCCTATAGAAGAATAGACATTATACTTGCCTTTGAGTGACATTATTTGAGCTCAGAATCTGAAATAACTATTGTGTTGTTTTCGGTAACTGTCATAAAAAATGACTAAAAACTACTGGTTTAACATATGGACATCAAAGGCCCTCCATTAGTCAAGTATTAGAGCACTGATCCTCGTTCAGATGCAAATTTAATAGGCAAAAGACTTTATATATCACTTGGTGAAAACTGTTCTTGAATACTGAAATTAATAAATTTTCAACTCAACTTCTTAACATTCTCCTCATGAAATAACAAATTATATGACTAGATTTATTTCATCAAAACACAAAATTCTTTTTTAAAATGTCATCCGTGAAGATAATAAAATACACAGAATGAAGGGAAAATGGCCTTATAGTGCATATAAATGCGAGATGATATTAGGCTGCATTTCATTACCAGTTCAAACAACAACCTGATATAACCTTTGATAAGTAAAATAAATGTTCAGAATAATGTAATTAAAGTAAACATTTCCTGTTAATGCTAGCTATTTATACTTAAGAGCTGGAAAGATAAGGGAAGGGAGATGATGAAGAGAAAGGATGATAAGAGGAGATAAAATAGTTTTAATTAAGGATAAGATCTGCAACTATTCACTGAAATATGATTCTTTTCTATGACTACAATAAAGAAAAGAAAAACAGTAATACTGGTTTATAAATACTCAGATAAAAAGCATTGTAGCAGACTAAATAGGTTATTCTTCCAGGGAGTAAAACTCTCCTGCCTACTATGGGAATAGGAAAGATGGTGCATATATAATATTAAATTATTACCAAAAAAGCTTTATATTTAAGTAGTACTGTCTAATTTACAAAGACCTTCAACTATATTGTACATGTCAAAGGGCGAGAAACTGTCCATGAGAAACAAAAACTAGCCCTATAAGCTGGGGTGGAGAAAACTAATGCAATAGCTTTTAGTCTTCAAATAGACCACAGACCAGAACCACAAAGTATGAACAGGAAAGAACAACAACTAAGGAGGATAAGAGAGAGGAAGGGAGGGAAGGAGGGAAGCAGGAAGAGAAGGAGGAAATAGTAATTTTTATCACCCTAACCTTCTAGTGGGCAAACAAGATAACAGCATCCGTTTTAGAAGACATGTGAGTAAGATCTAGGAGAGTTAAATATATGAATATATATAATACAGGAATATGAATGTTAGACATACATATGTATATTAAGTACTTACATGTTGCATGTATGTTTATATGTAGAACTAGTAACATTGTATAACCTCACAAAGTATCAATTTAAATAAATAGTTTTTGTTCATCAAATTTGTAAAATATAATTAGAAAATACATAATATACAAAAATATGAATTAAAACCATTCTATGAATCTGATTAAGGATATGAAAGGTAGAAGGCAGCTAACGTTCATATTTACAAATACAAAGACAGATAAGGCAGAACACAACTGTAGTTTGAGCGACTTTGGAGACTGAAGCAGGAGAATCATTTGAGCCCATGAATTTAAAAAAGAATAAACCAACAAACTGGGAACACAGCGTGGGAAACAAAACAAACAAAAATTACAAAGGCACTGTACCCTTTGAAACAGCAATTTTAATAAAACAAATTTATTCTGCTACAATACAATATAGACAAATCTATGCAAAAAGAAGTTAATATCATGATAAAACTATAAATAATTGTCAATAAGGATTTTTTACTTTTAATAATGAAAAATGGAGTATGATGCATTAAAATAAAAATGTACACAGAATAATAAAATCACAAAAATCACAATGTAGTATGACATGCCTATTTTGTAAAAATACAAACATATAAGCTAAACACACACAAAATTTCTAGACAAACAAGTCATGAGGAAGAGAGATTCTTCACTTTATATGGAAGACTATATTTTCTGTTTGTTTAAATGAATAAAGCCTTCTTAACTAAGAAATCTTAAAATGAGTTATAAACTTCATATATTTGAGAAATAGATTTATGAATAAAATTGTACTTTGTCTCATAATTCATTATTTTTCATGATATTAAGTCTATTATTCACCACACACACTTTGATAACTAAGTATACCAATGTCTATAGTTAGTGTAATGGCTATAAAAGAATAAATACTCAGAGATTCTCAATATTGTTCATGATATGTTCACATCCACCCTTTCTTCTGATATTCTCCTTAGGAATTCTTTTATTAATTTGTAGTGACAACCACTGTTTTCTTCACTCTTTTAATTTGTTAACTGGTATCAGCACCACTCTCAGTCCTTTATTCTCCCTAAATTCATTTCATTTAAAACATTTCTGTTCTCTTTGCTAAACATTACTGAATGAGTAAATATGTACCCAGGTGAGTAGGTGCCACTAACCACTACGGGTCCTACTAAGCACTCCTCAAGGGGAATTTCTGTCTAATGTTCCATTTTCTCTAAAGTGTACCCTAACCTCAGTTTTATTATTCAAACTGCTAAAGAGTAAATTCAGAATTTTGATCATGCATAAGCAATCATAATATTTGTTCTTCTCCTGACAGAAAGTGACTGGTTACCTCTGAGAGAATTCCATGAGGAAAACAACCCATGAAAGAAAAGTCTGACTGTCATCTTCTCTTCTTTACTATTCCTACAGAGGGACCTCTCAGAAACTTCCTCTGTTGACACTAGTATCTATGCACCTTTTCAGGCTCCGTACCATCTGATTTTAGATAAACTGGTTAAACTAATGGTAGCTTAAGTTTCTTCTAATGAAAATGGTTGAGTACTCAATTCACAAGTTTTACAAGAATTAAACCCTTGAGCATTTAATACATGACAACTCTCATTAATAATCAATGAATGCTAGCTATACTGTATTAATGGTCATCATCACAATACCAATAGTCTGAGGGAAAAAAGTGCCATTACCCTCTGAGCCCTCTCACCAGGTAAGTAAGAATGCTGTAGTCTCTCCTTAAAGAAATAAGTCAATCAGCTAAAAGAATCAGCCATCTTGATGTGTAAGTGATGGTTTTCCATTCTAAAATTACTGTAACTGCACAGAATAGCTTACATTCAGGAATCATCCATTCTTACAACAAAAACATTGTTCTGAACACATATGAGGATGGAAAGTTATTTAATTACAGATCAATGCCATAAGGTGAAAATGCTCCTAGTCTCTTCATTAGTGAATTACTAATTCAACAGACAATAAGATAATTATCTGGTTGGGAATCAGGTCGGGTATCTGATTCTTATTAAATTATTATGGATGAAAATTTTAAAGTAGAACAGAAAATGAGACTTAGATTCAAATAAACATTTTCTTTTCGCCTATTGCTTTGGCAGTACTTGCAGATCTGTAGCGATGAACTATCACTTCATTATCTTCCCACAAGACACTGGCTTTTAACACTTCACAATGCTTCTGAGATAGCATATCTGACATAACACTTCTGCTTCTCTCCAGCATTAACAAGATAAAGAAAAGGCAGAAAACTAAGAAGATAATGTTTTTTAAGTGTGAGAATCTAGTCGTCATGAACATTTGAATTAATTATATATAATAAGTCATTTTAATTACTTCACATGTAGGTAGCTGACAACCTAAATTCTACCTTACTTTAAAGGAATTAATACACTATGCAATTTATCTACCCAGTATCAGCTGAGGGCAGTGATTAGCTAGCAATAAGAGGATTAGACTAATATATATTAAAATATAACTGAAAGCACAGCAATTCAATGACTCCTGCCTCCTACATTTTTTTGGAGAGACAGGGCAGCCCTGGACGTTCTGGAACTCACTATGTAGATCAGGCTAGTCTTGAACTCACAGATATTTGCTTTACTTCCCCCTTGAATGCTAAGATAAAATGAATGTACTACCACGCTCAGCCCAACCATAAACAACAATTCAACATTGTTGTTTCAATGCTTTTTCTTAAGTCAGTAAAGCTAAGTAATCAAACATGGTCTTAAGGATAGTTCTATTTCATTATAAACCTAAATAGGATCCCTCAAAGAAACAAATATGAGGGCCTACAATGCCACCATTTCTAGAAAATCTGGTCTTTAGAGGTGTCTACCATGGCCAAGAAAAGAAGATCCCAGTCTTCATTTTGTCACTGTTATTAACCTAAGAAAACATTCTGTTCCAAAGATTAAAGTAAAAACTTGCTTAGTAAGAAGTTTTAGATTGGGCCAGGTGGTGGCGGCACATGCCTTTAATCCCAGCATTCAGGAGGCAGAGGCAGACAGATCTCTGTGAGCTCAAGGCCAGCCTGGTATACAAGAGCTAGTTCCAGGACAGGTTCCAAAGCTACAGAGAAACCCTGTCTCAAAAAAACCAAAAAACAAAACAAAACAAACAAACAAAAAGCAAGAAGTTTAGGTTAACAAGAATGTAAAAAAGAAAAAATGAAGGGATGTAGAGAATGTCTTAAAAGCACACACAGAAACTTGCTGTATATAAAATTAAAATTTTAAATACAATAAAATAAAATTTCCAATTTTCAATTAATGCACATAAATATACTACAGAATAAGGAAAAGAAAAAAAACCTGAAGTTTTAATTAAAACCACCATTGCAGTTATCCCCAAATCTTACATTTTTAAACTACAAAAGTATTAAGTATCTCAATAATTACCATGCATAAAGATTGCCATATAACCACTGTGAGTAAACAAAAATCATTTCAAAGACTTTGTCCAAATATACAAATAAACTTATGAAACTATATGCTTTACTTATGTTTATTTGTTTTATATATATACATATATAAAGTAAAATTTAATGACTCTGTACATGTAGATATAATATAATTTAGTAGAGAAACAGTCTTCCTGATTAATATAAGCAATAAGAAGTCATTCAAATATATTACAACTCAAGTAAAGAAACTCAGGAGTCTTTCCAAACGTTTCTAAAAGACAATAAAGCTGTTTGTTTCTCTCTTGTAGATGTCACCTCAAATACTATCTATACTGTTACCACACTGCTTCATCATTAAAAGTGCACTCGTCAGCAACAAACTCTGTCAGAAGATACATACATAAGACATAGCTACTAAAACCCTGAGCATGCACATGTATCTAGGTTTCACATTTATGTGTTTTGTACTTGATAGAGAAAGCTCAGAGAGAGTTATCCGTGATGATAAAACTTGGCTTGGCACTAAATAAACACAGAACTTTGACTATAACTGTTCCCCAAGCAACACAGTAGAACAACTGGCTTCAAAGCATTTACATTATATTAGGTATTTTAAGTCATTTAGAAATGATTTAAAGTTATATGTAACTGCTACATCATTTCATGCCAAATACACATTACAAAAATAATGTTTGTCTAAGTATATAATGTAACAGTATTACACATATTCATGCTAGACAACTATCACCAGCAAATACTTCAATCCCATAAAACTGATATTTATTAAAAAATAACTGACCAGACACCATCCTCACATCCTAGCAAGGACCAGTAGTTCTGTCTCTTAGAGAAGAACTGCAAATAGCAAAAATTTACATGGTTTTTCACAACTTCTTTACACATACTGACTGAAGTCCATCCATGTTGTGTTTTATGATAATATTCCACTGCATGTACAGCTACACTGTGCTCATCTATCTTACAGCGGCTGACAATCCTGAGATGAAAATCAGTGATCCCCCTGGTACTCAAGAAACCACTGGCAAATACAGCATGGCACTTTAGCTCTACTCTACTGCACTGGTCTCATGATGCAAGTACTACATTTTCAATAATTGCAATTTATTTACAAGTTTTGACAATCCTCCAACTTTTCTTCTTTTTTCCAAGATCATTTTGGCTATCAGAACACCTTAAGTTTGCATATAAACTGATATTAATATATGCTTTTATAGTTTTACAAAATGTCACTGGCATTTTTACAAGCATTGAAGTAAATTTATAAACGGATTTGAGCAGTAATAGTGCTAGTACTCTAATTCATGAATATAGGATGTGTTCTCATTTATTTATGTCCTTTTGGACATCATCAATGTTTTATAGTCATCATTATTTGTGCTTTGACCTCCTTCATTAACTGTGAACTATTTTGTTATTTATTGCCTTTGCATTTGCTTTGTGGTAGATGGGCTGGAGTTCATATGCAAGATGATCATAGCAGTCAACTGATCTGTAAGTAAATAGGCACAGCCTTAAACTCCATTCTTCCTTCCTTCATTTCTTCCTGCTTTATCATTTACTTATTGCATAAAAGGTCTTAATATTTTATACAAGCTGACCCTGGTTTCCTGGCATCAAGCAAATAAACAATGTACCAATACAGAAAAACTTACAGGATATAACAGTAATTGAAAACATCAAAGTCTTACATCATCATTTGTAAGAGGGGTAAGCAATTATATAGAATAACATATATATATAGTTTGTTTGCCTTTACATACATAAAACATTTATAGGAAAAAATCACACTAAACCAACAAAGCAAACCAATGATCTTTTTCATAAGTGTAACTCACGTGGCATTTCTAACCAAAACTTCAGCATTAAACATAACCAAAAGAATATTAAAAAGGAAAGAAATGCAACTTACATATTTTGAAGCTATTTAGAACAATTAAATTTGGTCAGAAATTCAGTATACAGGTATCAAACACGGGTGTACCTCAGAGTCATATTATCTTACTAAAATTAATTCCTTGATTCCACCCTTAGAATTTCTCCATGTCCTAAGGAGTAGACCATTTAAAGCACTCTTTGCTGATTAAGTAGACATAAGTTAGCAAATTAAAAAAAAGCACTCTTTGCTAACTTGTCTTTAGCACATATATAAAAACCCTTTTTTTCTCTTCAAAGCATTTGATCAGATTGCTCACAAGTCTCTCCTGATTAAAATATTTCAAAAAAATTACTTAAAAGGACAAAAAGAGGTGAAAGATTTATACAATCTAAAGAGGACAGAAAGGGAGAGAAAGGAAATATCTTGACTGAGGGAGCCAGTAAAGGGCTAGCGAGAAACATGGCACTAGGGAAAATACCAGAAAACCACAAGGATGACCCCAGCTAAGACCCTAAGCAATTGTGGAGAGGGTGCCTAAACTGGTCTTCCCGTCATCATATTGATGGCTACCTTAAGTGTCATCAGAGAACCTTCACCCAGCAACTGATGGAAGCAGATACAGAGATCTACAGTGAAATACTGGGCCGAGCTACCAGAGACCAATTCAAGACCAGACATCGGTTAAGACCATGATGTTGATACCCACAGAAACAGCTAACCTGAGCTAGTGGGAGCTCACTGAATCTGGACTGAATGTGGGGGAACCTGCACAGAACCAAACTAGGCCCACTGAATGTGGGGGACAGTTGTGAGGCTTGGGCAGACTGTGAAGTCACTGACAGTGGGACCAAGATTTAGTGCTTGAACTGGCATCTAGGAGTGCATTCTCTTTGGAGGGATACCTCGCTCAGCCTAGATATGGGGCTTAGTCTTGACTCAAAGTGAAGTGTCAGACTTTGTTGACTCCCCACACCTGAATAGGAAAGGGGGGGTGGGATGGGAGGAGGTGAGGGAGAAGGAACTGGATAGATATGTACAATGAGAAAAGATTCCATTTAAAAATTCTTGATAAAAAGGGGGAAAAACCCATGAAGATTAAGATGCAGTATCTCACATTATAGTCTCAGTAATCATATGTCTAAGAAAGCTGAGGCTAAGTGGGCTACATAGCAAGTTCAAGAACAACTTTGGATATTATCTCAAGGATTTACCTTCCAACACCTACTGCTCACTTCCGCCCCAAAAGAGAAACAAAATTAACACTAGCTTTTTCCTATATCAAGTTATAAATGTATGCAACTTCAAACAAATATAAACTGTAGATGAATTCCGTACCTAGCAGCAACTCACAAAGTCTTTTGGAAGATAAGCTATTTAAGCAATTAATTACAGTGAACAGACAAAACAATAGTAATAGCATAAGTTACCATTAAACACACAGTAGCATAACCACAATCCCTTAAGTAAATCTAAGCTTATTCCACCAAAGTGCTAATTATTTCACATTTCAAATAGGGTACAAACTGTTACTTACAGGTACCTCTTAGCACATGTATGGCTATCCTAGAAATTTTATTATGGAAATCCTAGATAAGGGTTCTAAAAATGTAAGCATGCTACTCAGGAGAGGACTTATGTTTTATATATCATTTCTAATTAATTCCCCAGCATTTTACTTTTACACTCTCACCTATTGCATTACCTGTTTCACAGACATAGTTTGCTAGAGTCTAACATGCTACAATTAATTTTCTTGATCGTTTTCATTTCCTCTGATCCGATTCAGTTATGTGCCTTAGGAA
>LOJH01021138.1:0-5000 GCA_001685095.1 Ellobius talpinus | reverse complement strand
AAGAAGAGGTTCTGTGAAATATTCTAAGATGTAAATGTCCAAAACACACAGTACTCTAAGCAAGACCTAATTTATATGCAACCTCTTTGTAAAAAGAGACCCATGCAACAATACTTTTGGAAGGGCTGGGAGATGAGTAACTACTGTATTTTTTGTTCATTCCCATGAACCTGAATTCATTCCCCAGAATTCATTAGGAAGGTTGCACAGACCTGTAGTTTAGTTGAACGGGAAGGTGAGGAGAGAGAGGAGAATCTCTGGTCATACTGGGGAGTCACTAACCCTGCCAACAAGTGATCTTGTCTCAAAAAAGGGAAAAGGTGGACAGTGCCTGAGGAACCACATCAAGGTGGTGCCCTGGTTTCCATATACACATGTGCAGTGCATAAGCAAGAACACACATACACCTAAGTCTGAAAAGAGGAAGTGTATGTGGAGCAAAGAGTATGATCAAAGTCTTTTACATGCATGAACATAACAGAATGCATCCCATGAGTTTGTACAATTAATGTACACTAATTAAAGGTTTCTATTTGAAAAAAGATCTTTGTAAAGAATTAAAATTCACAGCCAAGTAAATATTTGCCACTAGTCAAGAGCTCTACATGCTACCGACACGAGGGGCTCGACAGCAGAGAAGCTAGAATTGAGCATTACTGTCACTGCATCACACCCTTTAAGACAGAGAAAAAAGTAATGAAATGCAAGAGGCGGGAGCTTTGACACAAAGATTTAGTTTGAACATATTCTACTTGAGCACAGCCATTCAGGTGTGATGTTTCTTCTTCCTCTTCTTTTCTTACATAATATCTAAGAACACATTGTCTCCTGTCTCCCATTGTATAACAGTTTCATACCTTGGACTGAGTAAAAACTTTTCACAAATGAACTAACCTGGACACTAAAGGCTATATTAGATTTGAATGCTGGAAAAATGTCCACTTTCACAATAAAATCTTCCCATGTTAGTATCCCTGGTTCCTTCCTTGTAAATCAAAACCCTTAAGCTAGTCTCCTTCTGTTAAATACTAAATAATTTGATAACAGTTATATTAAATTGAGCTATATGAAATTAGTACTATTTAACAATTATTTTTAAATGGACAGTTTGTCTTAATACACACTAAAGTTCATTTGTATTATATGAATCTTCATCATCGTTGTCTGCCTCTATGACTAGTCATTAGGCAATTCAAGGTCCCCTATTACTTACTGTGACATTAAAATATCTGCTGAGCTTGCCTCCAGGTCTGACTACCTTTGTATACATCTTGCAGACTAATATAGAAAAACCTCCATGTGCATGGGATTTGACGGGGTAAGCCTTGTTGCATACCTCCCCATCTAAGCCGTGGAATCTTATTAGAACACAACAGACTAAAAGTGATGTTCTTAAACATATTTCAAAATCAGCTCTAATCTATCAAAATAATAACAAAGTTTTAAAATTTAATAACTGAATTATCTTTATTAACTACTTAGGAAAATGTTTCATGAATGACTGTGAGACTATGTAAACCCCGAAGAGCAAAACCTGATTTTTCTTTAATTTCCATAGAAATAATAATTGACATATAAAAGTGAACTGCACTTACGGACCATTTCTTTCATATTTAAGAATATGAAATGTAACAAAGAAAGAAAAAAAGAAAAACAAAAACCTTTTAAATTGAGCATATTAATACACTCCTTTAATCCCAGCACCAAGGTGGCAAGCTAAGAGGATCTCTGAGTTCATGGCCAGCCTAGTCTAAACAAAAACTTCCAGGGAGACATAGTAACATGCTGTCTCAAAANAAAAAAAAAAAACCAATAAAAGAACACCTCTAAATCACAGGTAAATAGAGACATGTAAAACCAAAGCAAATTAATGTTTTCATATGATTTAAATATAAGTCAAAATAAATTTTTCTGTCAATAACAAGAAAAAATTAAATAAGTAAATAAAACTTAAAATGCTTAACAAAGTATTTTGTGTGTCAACTCCCAAGTTTAATGCTAAATAAAACGACAGTGTTGTCCCCAAACCTGAAAAGGTTTGTTTTCAGAGTGATTTTAACCATAAATTTACTTAAATTTTAATTTTAGGAAATTGTGTGGAAATTATTCATATAATAAAATCTCCACAGAAAATAAAAGCTCACAAACTAACACAAGCAAAACATATATAAGCATATTACTTGAAATGATAATTTAACCTCAAAAGTGAAGGCATTCTGAATAGCATTTAAAAGTTACTGCTTTATTAGCAGTCAGTTTCAAATGCACTTGCAGAATATGCACACAAAAGACTGAAACAATAAAATTTCTATGGGTGCTCACTCTAGCAGCACATGACTAAAATGTGAACAATACAGATGTTAGCATGGCCCTGTGCAAGGATGACACGCAGATTCCTGAAGCTCAGTTAGGGAAGTGCACAGTCAAACAGATTTTATACCCCGTTAGAATGACTAAGAACAAAGTAGCTGAAAAAAATAATAGCAAGGTTGTAGAAAAAGAACACTCATCCACTGTTGGTTGGAATGCAAATAGATGCAGCCACTTTAGAAATCAGTATGGATCTTCAAAAAGCTTGAAACAAATCTACCACATGACCCATCTATACCACTCCTTGTCATCTGCCCAAATAACACACCATCCTACTCAACAAATACTTGCTCAGCTACATTCACTGCTGCCCTATTCATGATAGACAAGAAAACAACCCAAATGACCATCAACAGACAATGACATACACAGTAGAAAACTACTTGGCTGTAAAGAAAACAGAAATGATGAAACTTCCAAGTATGTACAAAGACCAGAAGACAAATACCATGTGTTCTATCGCATCTGCGGTTCATGGATACAAATTTCAGATACGAATAACCACAGAAAGATGGAAAGTAAAAGTGACAAGGAGGGTAGGTGCTAGAAAAAGGGATGGGATTTAGGTGATATTAAAAAGGAAATGAGGAAAATTTTTAACTAGGAAGGGAGAGAGACATCAATACAGGAAAGGAACAGAAGAAGGACAAATAGCATTAAGAATGTTTGATGAATCCTCAAGAAATCATATTATTTATATTTACTTAAAATTGTATATAATACATATAAGTTTATATAATACAAACATATACATGCACACATGTGTATGCACACACACACACACACAAACACACACACTAAATGAAATGTTGCCACCTAACAATTCTCCTCAAAAAAGCTACAGATGATAAAATCTCCAATACCAAGAATGGGAAACCTGCCTTTGAGCTGTTGGTCAGGTGACTCCTAAAACAATATAGATTACTGCTGAGGCCCTTGGTTGCCCATCAGAAGATAAAGGTAAGTTACTATTGCTGAAGATGCCACACACTTCAGACACACAACTTAGAAGATAGGAGTTATATCTGAACTGAAAGACTCCTTCCAGTGGTTTACCTTTTTTAAAATTAATTGTTTTTATAGAGCTATACATTTTTCTCCATTGACCTCCCATTCTCCCCTGAAACCTTCTACCCTCTCCCATGACCCCCATTCTCCCAATTACATTTTATAGAACCAGGAAGTATTATGCAAGCTGCCAATGGAGGGAAACAATCAATAGTCCTATCCACTGTGACACCAATTATAACAAGGACCAGCATGGTAGGAAGTCCTGAAATTGCAACAGTGGCACTCATAACCTTGGCTGTAACCAACAGTTGTTCAGCTAGGCTTAAGTTCCACTCAACAGAAAGTAAATCATGCCTGGTACTAGAAACCAAGCCGTGTGTGTGTGTGTGTGTGTGTGTGTGTGTGTGTGTGTGTGTGTGTATGAGAGAATAACAAGAAAAAGTGAAGAAAGATTAACAATAAAAATCAAAAAGAGGTTATCAATTTTAAAAAAAGAGTGTGGAAGGTCATGGGTGAAGTTGGAAGGAGGACAGGGATGGGAGACATGACGTAATTTATATTTTAATTCAAAGCATTTAATAAAAAATAAAATAAACAACGATTCTACGCTTTGAGTTAAAATTGGCTAGCAGCATTAAAAATTTTTTTTTTAAAAAAGTATTCTGTGCCTCCTGGTGATAACAGGATGCAAGAGTAACTACTGTGCCACCATGGCCAAGGGGCTACACCAAAATACTGTCAATTTGTACATCTATGTGTCAATTTAAGAATATGTAACCAAAGTTCAATAGCAACATTATTATAAAATTAGCAAAATGCTAACTCCTAGGAACTCAACAGGTCAAACAACCTGAGTTCTTCACTAGATCATTCGTAAAGAAAATAAGGAATTTGTGGAAATAACACTACAGATTAAAAAATACTTGAGAGATAAACCATAAAATCTAGAGATGCACACTTGAGTATTATCACAACAAAGTGAAATAATTTACTGTGCTGAAAGTCAAAAGAATGGTGACTTTGGAAAGAAGGAAGGCTGTAACTCTCAGATACAATGGGAGAGGTTCTGTTGTAGCAGATAAAGCATTATTTTGGACCCACGCAACATTCATAAGAATGAACAATAATTCCAGATATATGTTTTCTGTGGGATGGTTTCCTACATCTGTATTCTATTTTATAATGAAAGGCAGAAGACTAGTTTAAAGAATTAAAAATATAATTATATCAGACTTATAAGAAGAGAAATTAAAAATTTACCACTTTTTAAAAGGAAAAATATGTAACAAATGATGGGCTAGCATTATTCTCCAGATGTCAAGTTAAGTGGTATGATATATAACTTAACATCGACAAAGCACCTGGGATCCCCTCTAGAGCCAAGCCTCTTGCCAACCCCAAAATGGCTCCCTTAATTAAGATATCTTCTTCCCTGTTCCCATATCTGTCCTTCCTCCATCTCAACCGTCCCACTCCCCCAAGCTCTCCCCAACCCTCACCTTCTCCCTTCTCTCTCCCTGCCCCTCTCTTCTTCCCCCCACCCCTATGCTCCCACCTTTTGCCTGGCGATTTTGTCTGCTTCCAATTTCCAGGAGGATCTATATATGTTTTTCTTTGGG
>LOJH01021137.1:3253-23688 GCA_001685095.1 Ellobius talpinus | reverse complement strand
TCTTGGCTTACAAATTCAGCAATTCACACAAAAAAGCATGCTAATATTTGAGGGTATATGCATATGATTTTCATATGTCTTTGTAAACWTGAATATATATATATATATAATTTAGTAACTGCATGCATTCACATTCCTGAAACTGTTCTTATCTAAGATGTCAAAGTTTTATCTGTTATAGGACTCAGGTTGAAGGTTCATGTCTTTTTATTGAAATCTCCTTAAAACAATAAAAAATCTAATGATTATTGTTATTAATAGTGTCACATGTTTCTTCTCTTGTATGTCAGAAATCTTTCTACTTAATAAATGAAAAAATGAGAAATAATTACATTCTGAAATCTTTTCTGTATTCCCATTATTCATCTTCTATCTTTCTTGTTCCTAGAGCACACATGGCTGGAACATTTTCCCATTATCCATTTTCTATCTCTCTTGTTCCTAGTGCACAAACAGCTGAAACATTTTCTAGCAAAAGCATCATTCTCCAAGAGGCCTTTGTAAATCACTGTGTCTACAATAGCGTTTCTACCAACACATGGCCTCCAAGTTACTTGTTATTCATCACTTATTTTTCTTAGTATATTACAAATGTGTATGAGGTATACATTTGCTTGGGTTTATAATATACTTTTGATGTGATATATATATATAATTTTTAATATAAGTATAAATGTAAATGCATGCATACACACTTGAATTCTATGAAAATAATATCTTTATTGTTTTGTTTGTAACAGGCACTACAGTGTGGTGTACAACAGGCTCTTATTTAAAAAGTGGAATAATTCTAAAGGTTATACATTCTAAAGGTGGCTAAAAGTTCACTCTCTGTTTCCATGAATCTAATTTTAATTTTTTCCCAGTGTAGTCAGAACTATCTTTCTCTAAGGGTTGAAGTAGAAAGAAATTAAAATATGTGGTCAATTATAAAAAGATAATATTTTTCTGCTGACATAAACATACTTTTAATTTTTTAGATATATTGTGTGTAACTAACTAGTTAAGTATACAGTGTTTGCCTTCAACCCAAACAGGAGTTCCATCATTTTAAGAATACTGGTACCTGGCTTATCCATCACAATCCTCTCTCTAACAGACACTGTTTTAACCAGAGAAGAATTCTCAGTTTATCACAGTGTAAATTCTATTTTCTTGGATTTATGGTAGAAATTAGTAATCCATATAACAATTTAAGCAGTCTGCCCAAATAAGACTCTGTTTTAAAATTTAAAATCAAATTTTTTTATCAGAAGAATTTCTGATTTCAAGAAAGTAATTTATTTCTAATTTTACTATATCAAGCTCTGTGTGCCTACTTACTCAATGCACATCCTTCTTGGAAAAGCTTCTCTGTAACCAAACAGTACTGGAGGGAAGGTGAACGGATGTGAACACCCCAGCAAGAAATATGAGGCTTTTTTAAGTCAAAATGGCAGCTTCAATTTTGTTTATATTTTAATGTATAGTCTCATAGTAGAGTAAGAACTGATTTTATTCTTTCTAGTTGACTTTGAGCTAATGAGTTATTTCTTTCTGAACATTACAAAGAAATGTTCTGATAAGCCAATTTTTCATAATAATAGCAAGCTAATGAATCACACAATTGAAAGAATTTCTACCTGATTGGGCTCACTGAAAGTGAAGGTAAAGTGGTACTCACACACAGAGAAACGCCCAGTGCAGAATAACTGGCTTTCTTCTCCTCTCTCTGACAAAGGCATTTATTAAACATGTAAGGAAGGCACTCACGAAAGGATCCCTCCACCTGCCTCAAGAGTGATGAGGAAAAGTACGTAAAGCAGAAAACTCCTGTTGGAGCAGTTCCTGTGTCTGTGGACTGCAGTCAGTACTCTACATGTCTCATGGGAGGCAGTGCCATTAACCTGGTCAGGAAGACTGTTGATTGTTTCTTTCTGTTTGTCTGCCTTCATCCTGGCTACAAGGGCATCCATATTACCACTGCCATTTCATTGCTTTATATGATCATGCTAAGTTTTCACAGTTGTGAATGGATGTTTCACATGCACACACATATGTAGTGAATATATGTGTGTGTGTGTACGTATGTACATGTGTATGTGTGTATGTGTATGTATGTATGTATGTATATTTTTGCAGGTAACAATCTAGGCAGATGTGCCCCAGATAAACTGTCCATTTCTTTCTTGGTACAATAAAATAGCAGGATCATGACCGAGTATGGCAGACCTTCACTGACACCCACACCAGGCTTCTTGAATGGGATAATAGAGTTGAACATGTCTGTCTCTCTGTCATAAGCCTGCACGAGGAGGAAACATATTTCTTTTGATCTCCTATATTTTAGGATTTGTTTCAGCAATTTAGCTTTAGCCTTGTAAATATGCTTGACAACAAGCCTGGGATGAAACAGCAGACCTACTCACAGTGAATCCAAAAGAAAACAAAGAACTTTTATTGAGCAATTGATAAAGGGAAAGCCAACACGAGGCTTAACTTGGTTTATGGTGTATTTTCACACTTAGGCACTTTCTCAGTCACAGACGCCAGATCTTTAGAGATTCTAGCAGAAAGAACAAATAATTAAATTTGGTCCATCCCGACTGATGAATAAGGAAGACTTAGGATTTTCCTATCAGGGCCAAGACAATCTACTTCTAGTATGAAATAAATATTATGCCCTAGATCTGCCACCAGTATACCTGTCTCAGACAGCTACAATAGGTCCTCAGCTTAGCAGGTAGCCCAGGATCTGGCACACATAGCAGTCTTAAGAACAAGACTCAAAGGCAAGAATAAGAACTCAGAGGTATCACTAGGCATCAGCAAACCCTTATATAAGTTAAAAAGTCATCTAAAGCTCATTTAGAAGAGAAGTAGGACTGCACTAGCTTTCGTCTGATCTAATTACCTATTTCTGAAGTTTTTTGATTAAAGTTATAATAATATCATCTTGATTTTTCTGAAAATAACTTGTAGCTTTGAATAATGAGAGCTTGTTTTCTACCTGAGTGCCTGCTAGAGAAAAAAGACTTAAAAACTCCATAAATGAGAAACTAAATGGAAGTCAACTTTTGTAATCTGATGTTTATTACTCTGCAGGTGGCATCTTTTCTGATTAACATTCTGGTCACTTTAAGTACCTGCTTTGCTTTCAGTCTTTGCAGACTGTCTTCAAGACAGGCCAGAAACAAAATAGCCAGGATGTAGCTTAGGGGCACATATTTACCTTGCACATGAGAGGTTCTGGATTTTATCCTCACACTGCAAAAATAAAGAAATCATACACTTTTAAAATTATTTTAGAGCTCTAGTAAAGGTATATCAGTGACTGTTGCATTAATAAAGTGTAGTATTATGGGTATGTTGCTCACAGGTAAGAAAGTGGAGCTGTAGATTCCCTGCCTCAGAGGCTTCATCGCAAGTGTCTCTCACATGGCCGCACTGAATGCCACAATATGTAAGTGCAAATCTTTACACATATGCCATATTTTAAGATTTTTTTGTTACTTTAGCCTTCTTTCCAACTTCACTTTTAACTTATTGCACAAAGGAGATGGTTTTCAAAAACCACACTTTGATATACAATCTTTCTTGTTCATCTTTCTCCCCACTGCTCTTCTCCATCTTTCCTCCCACCTCCATAGTCCCCTTCTGTTGTCATGAGAACAAAACTATAGCTGAATGCAACAATGGTCATTCTCATTATTATAATCATCAGGATAAAACTCGCTTTCTTAAAAGAGCAGGTTTCAGCATTACTGCAAGCCAAGGGCCTCCTCCTCAGAGTGTGCTTATCAAAGGCCAGCGTCAGAGACTGTCTCCAAATCATTTTGATCATATATCTCAGTCCTGAAAAGTAAAAAGATGTGAGGAAGGATTCATATAGACAGAGTAACTGTCTCCTATATTTGACCCAAATGGTTAATTGTGAGTTGAATGAAGGGGTTTTGTTTTTCTTTGCTCCGCCATTCTTTTTAGTGTATTTACTGAATGTTTATCATCTTTATATGCTGATGACAGGTATTTGTCTGTGCAAGGTTCACAAAACAACAAGAGTTTGAGATATCTGACTACCCTTCCTTCTAGTGTGTCCTGTGGTGAGTGTATGGGGAAGATTGACACCTGCAACTGTAGAATGACGAACATTGCCTTCTTCAGTGCGAGAGAAACTCACCCTGTCTATTGAAGGACTGAATTTGAGGGTTGAAACGAAAGTTTGTTCCTCCTTTTGTCTGATTGTTTTTAAACTGAAGTAACACTCTTCTACCTTCCCACTTAGCTGCGTGTAGAACATTTAGCGACAGTATACAAACTTCTTTGTCCTCCTGGACCTGAACATTACAATTGGTTTATGATGGCAAGAGTCATCTTTTTATAATGAAAATAGTTGTGTACATATTCAGCATAAAATCGTATCAAATGGCTCCGTTTTTCTACAAAACCCTGAACGTTAAGCATTCACTTCCAAACTCTGCCTCTTGGTTCTTGGTTTCTATTTTTCTACCTGAGCAAATTTTTAGTTTGAATATGAAGCAAGAACAAAACAAAGTGAAGTCCTACCCATTTGCTGGGTGAGAAAAGTACACAAACTTTCATTCTGACTAATTACTCTAGAAATCGTTTTAACTTGAGAAGTTCTGGTCATAAATTTTTACTGCATCTTTAAATGTGAAATAGTAACACCATTCATAAAAAAATGTTGTCTCCGAACAGATGAATAGATAATGGAAATCTGGAACATATACAAAAGGGAAGACTACTCAGTTCTTACAAACAAAAATGGAAATCACAAAATTTACAGGAAAAATAGTTGAATTTAGAATGTGTAATGTCTATTGAGGTGTCCCAATTTTAGAAAAGACAGGAAGAATGTTGTCTTTCCTATGGAGAGTCTAGCCTGTAATGTGTGCATATTCATGTAAACAGATATCTGCCTGGGACTAATATAGCAAACAGAAAGAAGATCTGTCAGTACTAGGTACCAGGTGCTCTAGATGATGAGGAAGGACAGAACACAGGCAAAGGACACATGAGTCCCGAAAGGTTGTAAAGATGACAGTTTTTCTAGTTTTACCTGTTGTGGATTTCTCCTTTTTGTTCTTACTTTTATTTTCTTTACCGCTTCTTTTAAAAATATGTTTTTAGTGTGCAAGTGCATAAAAACGGTGGGGATATTGAAAGTATCAAACCCATTGCAAAGCTTCATGGCTTCAAAATGAGTGTTTTAAGCTTAGAAGTTCACTTGGCTGTGCAGACCATGGACTTGGACCATTGCATGTTTGAGTGGCTGTATCCATCTAGCTATGTGGTAAATTTTTGCTTACAAGCTCTTTATATTAAGAAGATTTTTATAAAAAAGTGTTATGTGTTTCCCCCCCACGAAGCTTCTAGAAGCCAGCACACAAGAGAGATGAAGTGCTACATAATTAGCATGACTATGGTAGGAAGGATTCTGGGAGTTCTCTATGAGTAAGTGGATGAGGTGCTAATGAGTGAGAGATCACACTGCCTCCATGCCCTGGTAACCGGCACTGAGGGCTTCACTCATGCACAGCAGTGCGGGTAACAGTCCCAGGATCTGAAAGCCAATAAATATACCCACTTCCCCACTCTGTGGAAATATTCCTATCTGAGAGAGATACAACATTCAGAAAAAAGTATTAGGTAACTTACATCAAAATGTGTTTGCTAATGCCAAGGACAAAGTTTCAGGGTCTTTGAGTTTGCCGTTTTATAGAAAAGTGATAATTCAATTATCATGAGGGAAATTTTATCTGAACCTGCCCCCCCCACCATTGACTTTCTCAGTAATCAAGCAGGCTACATTGGTTGTTTTAAAAATGATTTTACTAAAGGATTTCCTAAAACTCCAATGCCCTTTGTGGAAGAAATCTCTCTTCACATGTTTTTCCTTCTCATTTCTATCTCTGCTTCCATAGAGATGAAAATACTTCTACACTTTCCTGTCTTGTTGGCATGCCCGAGGGTGCAACATTCCTAAACTAAACCCTCCTTGGTATGTTTTGAGGGAGTATTAACAGAAGCATGGGTTTATTTTCTTTGAAGACAGGGTTTTGTGGAGCCTCAAACTTCCTATGTATCTCAGGATGACCTTGAACTTTCTATTTTCCTACATCCTAACTCATGAATGTTGCTGTTACTTAAGTTCACCTATATTTATGTGGTTCATACTATAAAGCCCAAGCCTTTCATATGAAAAAACCCTCTGTAAAGAGACCAGTAATCAAGGCACATTAAAAAGCAAAACAAAACTTACCCATAAAATGCATGTATTTTAATTACATAGGAAGACTAAGGGGTTCAATCTGATATGACTGATTTTTGCTAAAACGTAATGAAAAGTCACAGCAGAGTGAAATTAGTGAATTAATTAAACTGAGTAATTTTCTAAGTGTCTGTCAAATTTTCTGGTTCTTTTTGCCTTTATATGGCTATAGCACAGATATTTGTACCTCTATGTCTTTTGTTTATAACATTGTATTCCTTATCACTTGAGTCAGCAAAAAAAATGGAAAGTAAAAGATTTAATTTTTTCCTTTATCTTTCTCCTGAGCACATTTTAGAAATAATTACACCCACTTACTTGCCTGTGTCCCCCTGCCACACATACACATACATGCACACACACTTGCACACGCATGCACACACATACACACAGGTTAGTCTAAACACATAAACACACCCACTTGCTCAACATACCTACTTATAAACACATGTAGAGGCTTACAAAGAATGTGGAGAAACGATTTCAAGATCTTGATGTCTGCCTTCTTAGTGCTAGTCTTAATGGTTTTCCTTCGAGGCAAACCCACAGTTGAACCATCTCTCTTTCCTGCACCATGTCTGGAGAAGTCTCATAGTGCAGGTGCCTAGTTTATGGTAATCACTGGGGGTGTATGGCAATCTCTATAAAATATTATATCTGATTATAGATGTAGATGAACAGCAAGCCTGTCTTCTGAGTTTGCCAATTAGGTTTAATTCCATTAGAATGACTTATTAAGGTGTCAATGAAAGAAAAACACCATCATAGTAATATGTTTGTTTCAAAACAACTTCAAGACCATCTTCTCTAACTTTTGCTTCTATAGGATGAGTCAGTGTAGGGAATAATTTCAAGGGACCAAAGGAATTCCCATTCTAATATGTGGCATGGATGGTTATAGTAAAGAAAGACTTATTTAAAATAATGTAGAATTAAAGAATCAATAGTTTACTTTGGAACAAACTATAATATTGCAGAAATTTGATTTGAAGATCCATATATTCATATTAATCTCCTTTGATGTATTATTACAAGAAACTAAGAGGCAAGTGAAAAAGACCACATGTTCTGTGATATGCAGAGTATGCCAAATAAGAACCAGGCAAGGTATGCTTGGCTAAGACTCCACCAAGTTATTTTAATAACACAGTGTTCTTTGAATCACCAGTACTGAACGTAAAGTATGTAAGAATGGCTTGGCTCAAAGAGACTGCAGATAGTGGGCCCCAAAGCAGAGAGGTAGGTGCTTGTGATAATGTCCAGCAATGGGAAGTTGGTGTGTTTCCCTCAAAATACCCCTTGTGATGTCAGAGATGAGGTGTATTAAAGTAGCTAATAAATTTTAAACACAACTGTTCTTAATTAATTTGTGGCACTTCAAATTTCACTAAAATTAGGATACTTTATTTCTCATAGCAAATTTTAAAAGGAGTCTTCACCTGTAATAATCTCATTTTGAGTGTTCTCTAAATTTCAATGTGCTACTGCATATAATTAATATAAATGAATCTTGTGCTGGGAAGATAAATTGCTGTGCTATCACTGGAAAGAGAGTTCAGTTCTCAGAACCCACGTGAGAGAATATGGATGTGATGGTCTATACTTCTGATCCAAGCTTTGTGGAGATGAGTCAGGCCAATCCCTCAGGCTCACAAAGAAGCCTGTCTACCCAAATCAGTAAGAACAGGCCAGTGAAAGGCAATATCTTAACAAAACAAGAAAAGTAAATAAAATGTTTACATCACCCAGGGGTAACTTTTCTGCATTAATCTCTTCACATTGGTCTCTACTTCCATGCTATTTTACTATCTTATTGTCTTTCAAACTATTTTTTCCAATGTAATAGCAACACATTAACATAATAAAGCAGAGAAAGAGACCTGGACATTGATTAAATACCAAGTTAGCATCATTCTCTCATACATCAGCTAAGAACAGATTCTACTGAAAACCAGACTGTGGGAATAAAGGAACAGTGTTCCCTTAATTCTTTCTGTGTGGAGCAAAGAAGTTTTCACGGGTTGATATTTTAAAGGAATCTCAAGAGTGAGGAAAATTAAAGAGAAAGCAGCACTATCAAGACTACTTCATTTATATTAACTGAAAAGATGATTTTGAAATGTGCAAGTAAGCCAATGCTTTTAGGGATACTTGACTAATGGTTATTGCTTTAAAATATGTATCTCTTATATCTGCAAATCTCCCAGTCTTTAAGATTACATGATAACAGACAAGTCGGAAACTGTCAGCCATTTGTGTGGCAGAGTAGATGCAGTAACACATCACTGGATTTAGTTCCTCAGTAATGCTTGTCTACTTCTGAGCTAAAGCACTTCTTACTGGGACTTACCGAGTTTTCAAAGAAAATGTCTTCAGTCGTTAGAGGCAGTGCTATAGTTCTTATTGTCAATTCTGGCAGATGGAAGAATTCAAATATATTCCATTCTATTTACTTAAAATGTAAAATCATGAGAAAGTTATTAGCCTCTAAATTCTTACATACTTCTACCATACTGGAAAATATTGAAAGACATTTGCACAAGTTAAAATAAAAGTCAATGGAAAGTTCAGGATATTCATATATATATATATGACCTGCAATTTTTTGTAGTAATTATGGAAAGTATGAGTCTTAAGAAAATGATCCCTTGCTTTGACTTTTTCTCCTTTGTCCCAAGATTTACCTACAAAGCGTCCATAAAAATAACATGTGAGTGTAACTCTCACCCATCATCTAAGGAGTTCCTCTTTTTAGCCATTGGATATTATTACAGATAGTCAAAGCTACTCGAAATGGAGAAAACAACTATGGGGAACTCAGCACGGACAAGTTCATCTGTAACACAACTCCTGCACCTCATACCCTATGACCATCCCTAACACAGGGCAGAATGGTTCTAAGAGCCAGTGGACCAGGAAATTGACTGTGAGATTGTACCTTCTAGGTATAACAAAAATACTACACTCATGAAATCTCAACAATATGAGTGTCTAAATACTTGACAGCACTTGACATCTCAGTGTAGATGGCAAATCTCACACTGTTCCACCCCTACAAAAAGAGTTATAGGCAATTAAGAACTGCTGAGAGAGGGAGAGTCAGTCTTGCCCAAGAATGAGACCCCAAATTGGCTATTCAATACCAAGTGGTCATCCCTAGAAACACGTATATTTGGCTAACATTGAGTGAACTAAACAGGTTCTATTTATAAAATTATTCATTTTTATGGAGATGCAAAAACAATTGTTATATAAAGAAGCCATAAATCTGGAAAGGAGTTGCGAGGGGGCAGGAAAGAGCAGGAGTGATGCTGTAATTGTTTTAATTAAATTTTAAAAAGGAAAAAGTATTAGGATCAACAGTAGAACTTGTGAGCAGTTGACAGTCCCATCTTCTTATCTCAGACGATTTCTTTCCTAAGAAGTCTTTTTCAAGGACAAAAGCGTGCAACTAGAAAAAGGGGTGCAGCAAGCATGGATCTCACCCCGAAACCAAAAAGCATTCCCTGCCTCGCTTTTGGAGGAAGGCTGTCCTTTTTTTTTCTTGGTCACTTGCACCATGCAGCTGTTATTTCAGGAGACGACAATGAAGTCAGTGTAGAAGCAGGACAAGAAGCCAGTGCACTGGCATGAGGACAAGTATTTCTTTCATGACTGTTTTGGTTTAGAAGAATAAGAGACCTTTAGAAGCATTAAAATTGCTAAATACGAATACAGCAAATAGATCTGCCGGGGCAAATTCCAGTGAATTCAGGAATGCCAGAAGGCTGCTGCATACGTAGTAGGAAGGGTAGGGTGAAATGGGGTCTCAGAAACAAGCTTTCTCATCAAACTAAAGATCCTACACTAAAGTCATTGCAATAACTTCCAATAGAGGAAAGGAGTTTCAGTGTATTTAATGTATTGTTGGAATGGCTACTTACTTTGTACTTCTTTTCAGCTGGTCTTACTAAAGCTGAAGTCTTGGATTTGAATTTATACCGGATCCCTTTCCTGATCTCTGTCAGTGGCAATAGTGCTCCGGAAGGGACCAAACCAGAGGACAAATTAAACTGTGCTTTGCACTTGCAGAAACCTTGCGGTCCTTCAGCATAGAGGGCATGGATAGCTCTGGAGAAGCTCACTGACTACAAGAATCTGCAGCTCCTTTTGATAGCCCTGCCTTAAAGGGTGCTATTTGTGTTTCTTGGGCAGGATTTGTAAACCTTTCTTCTCTCTCCCCTTTCATCCTTTCTTTCCTTGCTGCCTAGATTCCTGTATAAAAGAGCGTCAGGTCACCATGATCTTAACAGGACTTCTTTGTCCTTTTATCTGATCTCCTTAGGGATGGCAATTTTCTCTGGTTTTGCCTAAGTAATAGGGAAAGAAGGGTGCTTACTGTGCTAATCTGTCAGAGCACAGTTCATGCTCAGCAACTCTTCCTCCTCCGATGAGTAGTCCTTCATAGCACATGATCAGCCCTTGAACTGATAATATTAAAAAAAAATTAAATCACACCCCAAACTTAAAGTGAGACGACATGGTTGTGACTGGATGCTACACTAGGAAAGGCATCTCACATTCTTAGACATGACTCTTCACAAAGACTCTTGCATCCAAGCTTGAACTATGTAGACCTCCTACCTGCCTGCAACATTCACAGCAGGCCTTTAAAATCTTACATTAACTCTACCCACAGCCAGGCATTCTTCTATTCTCTTCTTACTTTCAAATATAATAAATAAATGTATAACATATCTTGAACAAGTTTGGGTTACTGTTCCCTTTTACTTTTCTAAATATTTAAAAATAAAGACATTATGGTATAAATGATAAGGAAACTAGAGAAATGTTAAGCCTACATGTAATACTGCTTTCTAGTTGCCCATGACTATAGTGTGCATCCTACCAGCTGATTGACTTTCAAATTATTTTCAGATTTTCACCTTCTTAAGTCATGTGCATGTATGTTTCTTCCTTTTGTCATCTATCTCCTTATTTAATTAGCATCAACTCAAATATTAAATTCAAACAGAAAAGATAACCATTTAAAGCTGTAAACTAAAGAAGCTTGGTAGGTTTTTTAGTGGACTGATATTTAATTTTAACCCATGTTTTTAAGTTGATTCCATAAAGGATCTAGTCTAGATCCAGAAATAGATTTTGATTCCAGATGATTTTAACTCTGATTATTTCATTTCAGTAGTGACAGTATGCTTTTAATAAACTATACCGAGAGTGAGTGATGATCCCTGACCGTAATTAAAGGAAAGAAGAGGGTATGTGGTGGGTTTCAGACGCATTTTATTGTCTTTATTTTCTTTTCCTCAAGGAAATTCTTTAGGTTTTTTTGTGGGGGGTAGGTGGGAGGGAGGGACACAGAATTGGGTTTTTTTGGCTTCTTCTTACTTTGGCTATTATATCTCTCTTGGGAACTCTGGTCCTGAACTCTGGTCCTTTTAAATGGGCCTGCGTGACATTTTAACCACTTTCGCCTCAGGATTTGGTTAACGATCAACAACATATAACCTCAGTTTGCATAATAAAATCAACCTTAGTGTTTCTTATGACATATTGAGAAAGAAACATTTTGCTTTGCACACAGTAAACGGTAATAAAAGCAATCTTTATAAATAGAAGCCTGGAACAGCTGTGGCCAGCCTCCCTTCAAAGAGCTATCCTCAGGAGAAGCTGACTCAGATGCAAAGCAATACTTAGATACAGAGAGGATCTAAACCAGAAGCAGCTCAAGGCAAGAGTCATAAAATCTCATATACACCATTCTCTGTGGTAATTTTTTTTGAGTAAGGCACTTAAGTTTGAGTGTCTGTCATCTGATGAGTAAGTAGGAAAATACAGCAGCCATGGCCCACATACTGTAAATCAGTTCCCCCAAAGTATGATTCTAGGGGCACCAAGCATCATCAGAGAACTTGTTTGGAGCACAGCTCTTCAGTCTCTGCCCCAGATCTTCAGAATGGAAGCAAAATCCAAGGAGTGGGACTGTCAAAAAAAAAACTTGTGTTTTTTAAAAGATCTCTATTGCATGCACAGGAGGGGTGAGAATCACCACTCTGACTTAGTTGTGTCCACAGAGAAAGCCCAAGGTCATTCTTGATTCTCCCTTTTCATAATGCCTTTTGCAGTAAACACATCTTATTCACAGAGGGGCTGGCTATCATCCAAGGAGATATTGGAAGGTAAATGTGATCCACAGAAGCCAGAGGGTAAAGTGTTTATGTATTAAAAGGGTAAATCATGTCAAAACGAGGCTGAGTGGGAAGCTAGGAATTTACAAAGACCAGGATTGAACCTGTGAATAATTGCCTCAAAATTCCAGGTTTGGCAGGCTCTTCTATTTTCTGCTAACTGCTTTTTCACAGGCTGAAACTGCTTTCACCTTATCTACGAGCAACACCGCTTGAACAGTTGACATCTGTTTCCATCCCGACAGAGAGCCTCTTGTCACTGGTGAACTAATGACAGAGACAGAGATCCAAATGACTGTCAGATATGCCAGGGATCAGGATTTTTTTTCAGGCCTCAGTAATCTCCTCTGTTCTGTATGTCATGAGTCTCCGACATTGTCTCCAACCACTGCTATTTCCATCTCTTAGTGCACACTCAACAGGTCACACAAAAGGTCATGTAGAAATCAAAGCTAAAGTGGTTATTAAAAATGTAGCCACGTTAGTGCTGTAAATCTCCTTCGAATCTGAAAGTATTCGGGACATGGAAGATAAATGATTGTGATATAAGTACAATTATAAATGAGCTTAGCACATTTCACCACCGTCTTGGGGTCTAGAATATAAATATTTAACATTGAGTACTAGGTTTCTAAATACAATAGGAAATCATTGTGAATGTAGATTAGAGTTTTAAGTTAGGCAGCTTGAAAGAAAATCTTGAGACTTTGTTTTCTAGCTCTTCTTCCTTTTAATTCTACCTTAAATTTCATCTGCATATCCTACTAGGGAAAGTTAATGTCAAAGGTTGTAATGAGGTGATGAGTTAATGCAAAAAGAAATTTGAATAAAGCTTATCATCCAAAAAGAAATCAATAAATATTAACATAATAAATGCTGAATAGGTCTTACCATCCAATAAAAAATCAATAAAAATTCAAAAATAAATGGTGCCATTTAAGCACACCATATCAAAATAAGAATGAACAGAAGTAAATTATAGACCTTTTAAAATTATCTTTCCATTTTGGTCATATGACCATACATAGAAATGATCAAGGTGAGAGAACTCTAATTAGTTATTCTCATGTAGATTTATGCATTGTTGTGGCTACTCAGAAAAGCAAAGAAATTAGCTATAGTCAGGACAAAGAGTTATATGTTCTATCAAATACAGGCTAAGAAACAGCCACCTGAGGTCCATCAGGGTCTCATAATTCTTTCCAAAACTAGCAAAAGCTATTTTAATGCCTACTGCATCCTGTCTCTGACCAGGCTCTACATCCAAACCAGGAACTGCTAACTTGTTTTTAATGGAAGCCACAGGAAGATCACTCATCTGGTCAAAGACTATCGATTACATGGAACATGAAGTTTTTGGTCTATTGTCAGATCTTTCGAGTGCAGTCTGAGACAGTCAAAGAACAATTTAGAAGCACTTATGCTTTGTTGTTTCACAGATTTTGGGAATGCAATTTTCCTCTGCAACAATGTGTATTCAAATCTGCCATTTGCAACTTTTCTGTGTTTAATTTAAAGCTGTACATAGAAGATGTTCAACGAATACTATGAATCCTACTGTTATCTTCCCACTAGAAGTTGAGGACATAGACAATATGGTAAGTAATATATACTGTCAAGAAATCACAGTACTCTAGACAGATCAAATTGCTGTCTATCCTTCACAAATGGGTAGTCAGTATATCAGCTATTCTTTCTACTGTTATCATGCTTGTATTGGCCACTTTGACAATGGTCAGGGGTCAGTTAGAATCCACTTGAGCTCAGTTTAGTTTTCAGTTTTCTCTGAGTAGACACTACTAATATACTTTTAAGAATTTTTATGTGCATGAGTACTTTGTTTACATGTCATTACAACAAGCACTGCTTTAACTTTAAGTGGTATCTTTAGCTCGTCTTTGAGAGAGGAATAAAGTATGTGACTCTAAATAAAATGAACTATTATCAATTAAAAGAACATTAAAAGGGAAAAGGAGCGCTAACTAGTGGAGGGTATCATTCTCTGATTTCTTGAGAGGAGAGTCTCATGAAGATGTTTGATTTTATACCTTGCCTTCTATTGTCTGGTGTAATAGTGTACAAGAAGTGCACTTGCTTTTCATTCAGGTTGGTTTCTGGTACGGACCCTTGAATAGCTTTTATGTGTAAATATCTCTTATGAAGTTATAAAGTCTGAACAAGAATCACTTAAGGCTGGGGAAGTCTGCCAACAACTGACATATTAATCTATTCAAGGTGCTTTAGCATTGACAAGAGGCCTTGGTGCCCCAATAGCACAGGTATGGAAAAGAACCAGAAAGGAACAGAAACTTAGTTACTGCTTTTTTTGACTAATAGAAAATTCAAAAGGACTCTGGTATATCTAAGACAGTACCTTAGCAGTTAATGGAACAGAATGTGTCCTAAAATTCAAGGAAAAGAGTTCTTTGTTTCTTTAACTGTATAGCCAGGTGTGCAGAAGAGTTTTAATAGCAGCAGAATACCCTTTACCTTGATCACCACGGTAACCAGGAAGCAGTCATTGTGTGTCTGTTAATGCTAATGTTTTAACCACAAAATTATTTTTTAAGAATCTCAAAAGAGTGAGCAGCTTTTAAGCAGTTATAAAAGTTGTTCACACATAGCCGGTGTTTTCTCAGAGCAGGTGGATATGTGTGCATAACATTCTGCTTCACTCTCCTAGACTACATAGTTAAAAGACAAGAAAACTGTCTATCACACAAAGCTTCTTTCCTGTTTATTGCAAAATGCCCAAGTGGATTTTGCACATTTCCCATGTTAAAGTAGATTCCACAGCTAAGATACAGGGAATCCAACTAATTTTGAATGTCTAATGAACAACATATAGTTTTCAGTATAAATATATTTCATATCAACTATAAAATATTACCTACAATTTTTGCTTATCCAAAATTCAAGTTTACATTGGGTATCTTTGCTTGTTATTTGTTTTTATTATTTTTGCTACTTTTCACAGACATTTAATCTTTATACAACTTGATAAAGTGAGTTGTATAATTTTTATAGCTTTATAGATTAAACAAGGTGGTATAACATTAGTTTTTGTATGTCAGAAATAGACAAATTATTTTGAAAGTGTTTTTAGCTTCTATAAATTCAAAGGAAACCATATTTGATCAATGTTTGTCTTTAATATTATATGAAATGTTTTCTTTTCATCAGTGTAGGGCATTATGGTTATGCTCTACAAGAAAGACAAAACTCGATAAAAAGTAAGACTTCCAGGTTTCTGCTTTTTAAAGAGTTGTTTTGAATCTATAGTGCAGGTTTGGAGCAGTTTTAGAAACACAGTGGTCCTTACACTTACAGATAAACACTGGGAAAATAAGGAACTTTAGACGTGCTGGCTTGTTTCTTCAAAGGAAGCAACGTGTAACTTGTTTTTCGCCCAGAAGCCTGGGACTAGAGTTGGTAGGCAATCTCTGAGCAAGGCCACACCTGGCTCCCCTAGACTTCCACAAGCAGGACCAGAGATGATTAATAGGTTGGTTGACCTCTATACTATCTATATGATGGAGACCACACCAGATTCTCCTCTAGACCCTTAAGATAATACATGTGGGCTATCTAGAGAACACATATTCGGGAAATAAGTGGCATGTACTTTGAAAAGAATTTCAATGCAAATATGCCTTATTTTGAACATGGGATTGTGTTATATCAGACTTTTCTCCCAAATTATTCTACATTGAAATGTGCCTAAAATAAACTTCATGGGGTCAGGCTCGGGAATGTGAACCGTAATGGACTACCAAGTCATGTTGAACAGGATTTTCTTCATGCCTTATGTAGATTGTTCACCTGCCAACTTCAGTGTTTTCAGAAACCTCCACAGAGCAGTTTCCAAACTTTGGGCCACCAAATTCTGGTTATCACTTAAGCAACACTCAGTATTATTCCACTGTGGAAATAACACCCTGCAATGGTGATGTCAGCTCAGCTTGTCCATGGTATCACCATGATTTTCTTCCAACAGTGTTCCACACTATCTGCATTACAATCTATGAACCCTTTGTCGCTCTTATGCAGTCTGAGCTCCTTCTTCTTCCATCCTGACATCTCAAGATTTCTTCTCGTTCACTGTGCTGCTCACATCTCCCTGTTCCAACTTGTGGTTCCTTTAATACTTTACTTTGGTCATTCCTTTTCTGTCATCTTGAGACATAAAAAAGTTTTTATTTAAATCTGCCTGCTACTAGCTCACTTCTAGTCATAATTTATTTGCTACTCAATATTCAGCCCTGATGTTCATTTCTATAACCCCCCTGTTGGTTTTGTGCACTATCCTGAGATCACACCTTGAAAAGAGAAAAATAGAGTAGGTCTATTTTGCTCAGTTTCCCAATCACCTTTGTCTTCTAATGGCTGAATTTAAAGTTTATCCTCAAGAAAATAAAACCGCTGGAGCTAATTTTAATCTTCTTTCTACCTGCTCCCCACTTGGATGCTTACATTTTCAAATACACCTCACCAACACAAACTTAGGAGTGTTTTTTTTTTTCAGGACTACCTGCAATAGAGTCAGTGTTTGGGAAATGGTTATTATAAGAATAAATCATCACAATGCTTGCTTCTTTGTCCAAGCCACTAAAGGTAATGCCGTTTTTCTACACTCTCTAGTCTCTATGTCTCCTTCCTTTTAATACATAAAAAGAAATTGGGAGGGAAAGGCTTGTGAACAGTTTTGCAGAGTTACATTGTTGTGACCATGTGCTGACACAGCTTTTGGAAGGATTTTAGAAGCCGTCACACAAAGTAAATGTGTCATGCAACTACAGTTGCCGGAAATCTGGAAATTTGCAGCTAATTGCCAGTAGAATCATATGAAGATGTTTTAAATGCCATCTTGATAAGTGGCTGCATTGGCTCATAGAACAGCAACAAAACTGGGAGGGTTTATTATTGTTGTTGATTAGTTTTGTTGGCTCAGCCGTTAATTTTAGTGAGAACCCAGTTGCTTTTCTCTGGGACAGAAATAATCAATTATCTCTCCACTGCCTGTAAAGATGGATGCGTCTTGGTCTAAAATACGAAGGTATTTCTCTCCTAGTGGACTTGCAAGAAATAATAATTTTGTGGGCATGTGTGATTTTTAGCTATCCTTTCTAGATTTCTCTTTATAAATATAGAAAATATCGGAAAAGAAAACATCGTTTTTACTTTACTAATAAGAAAAACATTCTATTTTAAAAATAATTTTGAGAATTTCATGAGTACTTTATTTATATTGTTTATATGCTTTTTATTGATCCCTTTCCCCTCTCCAATTCCTCCTGTGTCCCCATCTCCCTCTAAAGTCCATTACAGTCCATAGCCCCTTCATTCTTGTGTGTGTATGTGTGTGTGCATGTGTGTGTGCGTGTGCGTAATTTGATTACATGTGAGAGTTACAGTTACTACATGTATAAGGATACAAACCGAATTCATTTAGAAATTATACCATTTTGGGAAAAGTGGCATTAGTCTGTTCTCCTCTAGTATCCACGACCTCTCCAGTCATGGTCGTTAATTAGCTGAACACTACCAGGCTGGTATTTGCTCCTACCGAGTGGGCCTTACATCTAGTTAGACAACTCTTGATTGTTCCCCAAGAGAACATTGTCATTAGTGTATCTTGCCATGCTGATCGTTACTGTGGTTTATGGACAGCTGTTTATGACAACTACTTAAATTTCTTCCCTGGAAACCTTGGATATTATGAGAGCTAGTCCTCAGGGTGGAGTCTTCCAGCTCAATGACACTTCAATTCTCCCAAGTCTTGTATCCAAAATATGGTATCTTTAGCAACACCATCTTACTTCTAGGTTTTGTGAGAAATCCAATGGCAATTGCAGCAACTTATGCTGTGCTCAAAGTCTTTTAGACTTTGCTGATCAAGAAATCGAAGGGAACTTTCCCACATTTGGCACTGTCTGATTTTTGGTAGGCTATGTCTCTTAGGTGAACAATCATTTTTCTGAGTGGCATATATTCATTTACCACACTTCCCCCCTCCCCCACATGTGGGATATACATATCCCACATTATTTTCTTAATTTTTATTTAGTTTAGCTATTTCTTCTAAATTATTAGAAACACAACATACAGAAAAAGACATTGATTTTAATTCTCAAGCAAGAAAACAGAAAAATCTAAGTGTTAACTATGTCACCAACTCAAGAACTAATCAGGAGCAAAGTCTATATCACCTATGTATTTGCCATCATTGTAAGTTTATTACATTGTTATAAATCTGAAAACATTAAAATTGTAAATTGTAAAAGCAAAATTCCAGTAAAACATGGAATTGAGTAAGATTCAATTTGGTAACTAAGTCAACAAGAATTGCTGCAAGCTTGTATGTCAGATAACTATTAATTCATACCAAATAAAATAAGGATGTGCTTCTAATTGCAATCATAAAAAGTATGAAAAATGCACTGAATATACAATAAATTCTTTGCTCTAGAAAATAGAATTTTCTGTTACTTGGAAAATAGAATAAATCTCTTTTATAAGGAATGAGTCTTCTACTGTGAACAATGAAGTAACTTTTTGTAAAAACTTCTTAGCTATCAGACAATGTTTCCAAACCTCTTAAATAGTGTATGTTGATCAGCATTCTGCCATTGTCTTGACCATGGACTATTAGTGCTTTATATTTAAAGTCAATTTATATAATATGCATTCTACCTTCATTCCTCTGTCTGGGTGAAGAACTTAGAGGATCAGATAAATCTACTCAAAGATATTTTCTGAGTAGTCGCACAGTTTTTAAAGTTTGCTATGACCACTAGATACTTTACTCTCACTCACTGTGTTATTATGTATTATTTTTAACTCACCTAAAGGTCTCAACTTCCTCTTCTCAACCCATTGGTTTCCTTCTGGCCTGTTTTGACTTAAAGATAAGATATCCTACTGTGCTGGTTTTAAAAGAAGCTGAGACTAAATGCGTCTTGAGGCACACCCTTTGAAGATGTATCCTCAATGTGTTGTATAGATTTTTTAATATCTTTAGCGGCCTGTCAGAGGACTTGTGATAAAGTGTGTGATTAAGGGACCTCTGGATGAATTTCCCCAAAAGTATGTCATTGTTCAGAGAACGTTAATAGAATCTTACCATCTGATTTGAGTTAGAGGCTATGTCTTAGTGCCTCTTCCTGTTGCTGTGGTATAATGCTCTGACAAAACAAGTTGAAGTATAAAGATTTGTTTAGCTTGCCGATCCGCATGACAGTCTCTCATGGCATGAGAGCAGAGCAGCACGAACCTGGTGAATGCGTGTGTGGGGGACGGTGTCTTGCATTGAATTTCTGATGGTAAAAATGAACGAGCTCAGGTATGCTAGTGCTCAGACTCTGTCACTACATATACATAGTTCAGAAATCCAAGCTCAAGAATTTGGCTGCTCACAGGCAGCAGGCCTTCACGCATCAAATAAAGTCAGAGTCCCCTTCTCCTGAGGGTAAGTCTATACCATGTGCATTTGCCAATGAAAACAGTTCCCACAAAGTTATTACATTTTCGAAAGCTGTTCACTCTGTATAATTTTAGTTTCTCCTGGTTAGATTTGATAAGATGTAGTCTTTGCCCTGAGACATTCACTTCCAGAAGAAGAAGAAGTAGAGGAGGGGGAGGAGGAGGGGGAGGAGGAGGAGAAAGAGAAGAAGGAAAAGAAGGAGAAAAGGAGAAGAAGGAGAAGAAGAAGGAGAAGAAAGAGAAGAATGAGAAGAGAAAAGAACAGCAGGAAGTAGGGGAGATGTTAATGAGGAGTAGGATCAATAAACATTTTTGTATTTGAAACAACATATTTATATTTTTACCTCTAACATTAAATATATAAATGATTATATATTTAACCTGAGCATTGTTAAACAGGTAAAAAATTTCCTAATTCTTACAAACATGTAGTTCAGATACATGTTTGTCTCTCTTAGGGTCCTCTTTGTTGTCTAGGTTCTCTGGGATTGTGA
>LOJH01021136.1:6169-20436 GCA_001685095.1 Ellobius talpinus | reverse complement strand
GTTGCATGATCCCTGGAATCTGGTGTTGTCATGTTGCCTTTCAGGTTGTTGGGGAATTCTTGCATTGACACCTGCCCATCTCTTCCTTCAAATGCAACCAGCAGAGTCTTTGTGTCTTGGTCCAATCTGTGCTGTGACTGACTCTGGGTGGGTCTCCTCAGTGCAGGAGCAGGAACTCTTCCCCTTTGGGCATATAGCCTCAGTGCAGGAGTAGGCACTGTTCCTGGGCCATGGACCTAGCAGCCATTAGGGCAGGTTTGGGGGTGGGGTGGGGTGGGCAGGGATGTGTGTAACAAAAAAGCCCCTGCAGCAGGAGCTGAAGGGTCCCAGTGCTACTTTCCGGGGACAATCTGCCCCTCCCTGGGATGGCACCCACTCACTGGTCTGAAAGGTTGTTCGCAGCACAGGGACAGTACTCATGGAGGTCAAAGGACCCCGCAGACAAAAGGGTGAACTTGGAGCTCATGTCCTTCTTTGTCTCTGTCCTTGGAAACTGACAGCCTCGGAGAATTGTGTGAACGAGGAGAGGGTTTCAGGTTTATCATCCTTCATTTAGTCTGCCCCAAACGTAATCTTGTCTCTCTATGTTGATAGGTAGAAGGAATTTTCTTTTCTTTATGACCTAGTCCTCTTGCCAGAATAAAAGTTCCTTTGAAGCAGTGATGACTCAGGCAGGCTTGCCATCATAATGATACATCTTGGTAATATCAGAAATAATCATAGCTGAATAGTGAAACATGGTTTGGATTGCAAGACTGGCTTTGCCTGAACTACACAGGTTCTTCATCTCCAACACTCCATTTTCTTATCTGCGATGATGCCTTAGAGCTCTTAAATATGTCCAGATTTGTAATAATCTACCCAGCTCCTCGCTGACTGTTTTTCTGCTATGCCATATTTTCCTGTTGTGAAATGTCCAGTGAATTTGATGGGCCTACTCTTTTCAATGTTAATTAGAAAATTTTATTTTGCTTTGTTTATGTGTTTTCCTCTATGATTATTCAGGAAATCTAAAGGAGAGAGGGAAAAGACATGACTACTTTCTAACAATCACTTCCTAATGAAACTGTTGGAAAGTCGTGGGCTTTAAAATAATTCATGTTGTTCCTGAATTCAGCTGCTCGAAATTAAGCATGAACATGATAGAGATATTCACATTTGGCTACATTCCTTGGCATGTTTTTCCTTGCCCCTCAGGGACCAGGCAAGTTGTCAGTTCACACACATTCAGCACATAATGGCAGCACAGATGAAGAGGAAGCAGTGGGAATTCCTCTCCAGTCCTGATCTGATCTGAAACAGAGCTGGGCATGTGGTGTCAATTTCTAGATTCAGAGAGTATTCCTGGCTGTGGTTTACTTTGCTCTCACATTTGCCTTATGGCTTCCCCACTGATTCACATATCTGTTTCCGTCAAAAACTCCTGTGCTGTGGAAAGAATGATTTTTTTCCTAATAGTTAAATTATTCTGTCCCTTCCTTTCTTGTGTATTGTTCTCTGATATATTACATCCAACTGTAGTTTCTGCTCCCTACCCTCACCCAGATATCTCCCCACCAGCTACCATCTGTCCCAGATCCACCCACCCTCCACTTCTCTTCAGAATGGCACAGGACTCCCAGTGACTTCAAACAAATACAGAATAACTAGCTACATAAATACTAGGCAAAAATTCTCACATCAAGACTGGAGGAGACAACCCATCTGGCAGAAAAGGGTCCCATATACAAGCAAAATAATTTAAAAATGCCCCTGATCTCATTACTGGGAATTTCACAAGAACACCAAGCTACAGAAACATAATCTAATTGCAGAGAACCTAGGCAAGACCTTCACAGGTTCCCTGATCTCTACAAACTCCCAGGAGATCCGACGTGCTGATGCTGTGGGCTATGTTCTTCAGGTGGCTCTGACCCCTCTTTTCCTCCAATCCTTCCTCCTTCTTCTATACAGGATTACCAGAGCCCCACCTAGTGTTTGGCTGTGGGATGCTGCATCTTCTCCCATCATTTGCTGGATGAAATCTCTCTGATGACAATTATGCGAGTCTCCCGTCCCAGAACACTCTGCAGGCAGGACAGACTGTGGGTGAAAGTATTGTGGCTGGTTTGGTGTCCCAATCCCTCCATAACGCCTTGCCTGGTTATAGAAGATGGCCCATTCAGTTTCCGTATTCACCATTATTAGGAATCTTCACTAGTGTCACCTTCTTAGGTTCTGTGGAATTTCAATTGCACTAGGTCCTTACCTTGTCCCTTATATGCTCCCTGTTCCAGTCATTTCTCACACTATTCTCTTCCATCTCCTTCTCCATCTGATCCCTTCTGATTTTATCCCTATCAGTCTCCACTCCACTCTCAAAATCTATTCTCTTTCCTCTTCCTAGGGAGATCCTTGTGTACCCCATTAGCCTTCCATGTTACTTACCTCTCTGTGTTGGTGGATGAAAACAATGCTGTTTAAAGTGACCCTTTCTCTTGCAGATTTTAAACATTCAAAATCTTTCTTGTTTTAACTTCTTTCTGTCCCTTTCACTCAAAGCTAATACTGTTGCTGACTTTTTTTATATTTTTGAGACAGGGTTTCATTGTGTAGCTTTGAAGCCTGTCCTGAAAGGCTCTGTGGACCAGGCTGGCCTCAGACTCACAGAGATCCACCTGCCTCTGCCTCCTGAGTGCTGGGATTAAAGGCATAAGCCACACTTTCTTAAACACTAGTTTACACTTTACTAGGGTGGACAGAGTTATTATCCATAAATGCCTTATCAATTGAACTCTCTTACCTTAGACCCCAGTTGGGAGGCAGTGGATCAAAGATCTTAAGAGTTTGGCAGTACTGTACCCTAGCTAGTATGGTGGATGTGGCAAAGCCAGTTCATTCTTTACAGAGAAGACACTGGAGGAGCTATCCTAAGTCATTCTGAGGTCTTAAGCAAAGTCCTTCCAGCCAGCTGTGCCATGGATCTCTGAGGTGGTATTTTACTGTTAGTTCTCAGGATTTCAATGATCTTGTTCTGTGGCTATCTATTACTTTACAAATATTTCTACAAATAGACAGTCCAGCTCCACTTAAGTCTTCACAGTGGTTAACTCAAATGAGAACCTTTGTTCTTGGAGTCATCTAGAGACGCCCAGGTTTTATCATGGACAGAATGCTGCAAAGAACAGATATCCTAGTTGGACAGCCAATACTTTCTGTTTTCTCAGCTCTTTTGACACTTCAGAGCTGAACTCATGTTCACTACAACAATTATTACCATTTTTCTCATTTTCCTTCAAAACTCCATTTGCTAAGGTATTTTCATGAAAACAAAAGTAACATCACATCTTAGGTATTTGCTACATTTCATTCACATTGAAAAATTTTATTCTGTTCCCTATAGTTGCAAATTAAATAAAAAAAAACAAACAGAACATTCACTCCTTCCCACTGAAGTCACATAAGTAGAGAAGAATTCTCAAGAGTCATAAATTATTATGTCTGCTTAGATTTGTAAACCAGGACACAAAAAACCAGGGCATCTTTCTATTAGCTGATGCAGAAGCTTCGAATTGAAAGAAATGAATGTGTGGGATATTTAGAGAAAGATGACTAGTGAAAGACTGGAAGGGAGATGGCTTCTGAAACTATGAAATGCAATTGAAAGATGCCTATCTTTTCTGTGATAATCTCTCATCCTCTTGTTCCTTTAGAGAAATGTTATGCTGATTTTTCTGCAAAATATTAAGAACTGCCATTTCTCTGTTTTTCTTTCTTCTGGTTATTCTCACTCTAATTCCTTAGAAAGAAAAGAAATGATCCTTTAAAATTCCCCTTTCCTCTTGAAAATACTATAGAAATGGTCAAAAGAAGAGAGCTATAACATACAGAGAAGTGTTTATAGATGAAAGAATAGCTTAATGTTTGTATTCATTCAAAACATCAAGCATATTCAGTGAATTTGAACCGCTTCAGGCCACATTAAACATTATCTTATTTCACCCCATTTAAATTACAAAATGACACCATAAGGGAACAATATGATCTTTGTATCCTCTGGCAAATAGATTTTAAATAAAATAATATGCAGGGATACTATATATATATATATTCTATACAAATATATTTATATATAACTATATATGGAGAGAGGGGGGGACAAAGCTATGAAAGAATGTGTGAATGTGTGTACAAAATTATTTAAGTGTTCTTCATAGGGGAGGGTATTGGTACTGCCTCAACTTGAAATGGCAGACCTGTTGACTCCTCATGGAAGGACTTAACTTATCTGAGGAGTGGATTGGGTGAAGGGGAGATGGGGGAAGGCAAAGAAGGAGAGGGATGGGTAACTGTGGTTAGTATGTAAAATGAATAAAAATATTTAAAAACAATTTACATGTTCTTTATTAACAATGATAGAAATGCTCAGTGAACAGGGGTTGAACTTGGTTTGATCCTCATGTTATAAAATACCACATTCAGTGTTGTCAGTGAGACACACAGCTGGTAGATTTTTGCAGAAAATTGCAAATGTGGAATCAGCGAATGGTTGTTCTGGTTAGGTCTGAAGGCTGCAAATGAAAGTGCACACACTAGGAGTGCATACATTTCCCAGAGTATAAGGAAGTCCTTGATGAAAAAGATGCGATATGACTATGTTTAATCATGGAATTCCATACAGAAATTTTACTGTGCCTACTGAGCATGGAAAAAGTAAGTGAAATAAATGAAATTTTTATAAATAAAATGTTTCTGTTTTTATTTAGAGCAACATGTAAAATATTGCACAATGAATAACTAACATTAATAACTAGGTGACTTTTTTATATGTGCATTTTCTACTATTAACTTATAATAACTAGCTCCAAATTGTAAGATAGTATTCCACAAACATCCAATTTTTACAAACAATATTCTTAGAAAGCATTAATTATGTATAGATATCTATTCAGATTGATAAATAATATTTACTTATCTTCAAATTTGCATAATTCTACAGTAGCTGAATATAGTTATTTTCCTCTTATCAATACTTGCATAATTCTTTCTTATTTATTTGATGAACAATGTTTCATGAACATACTTTTACAGGTGTTGCTTAAGATTTATGAATAGAAACTTTAAACATGCATATTAAATTCATATTTTCATTTCCAACTTTACATTTTACAGCAAAATAGATCCCCGAAATAACCGTAGCTACATTCCTTTTAACTAGCCTTGTGTGAACTGTTTTATTCATCTTTTCTAGCAGTGACACAATAAAATTTTCTTTTTATCAAAGTGATACTCCTTTATTTCTGATGATTGCAGCTTGTGTCATGTTGATACATAAAAACAGCCAGTTCACTCAGAAAGTTGGAAATAGATTCAGCTGTACCATTATTAGGCATATACCCAAAGGAACCTACATCACACTACAAAAATACTTGCTAATACTTATTAATAATCATTCTATTCATAATAGCCAGTAATTAGAAAAAGCTTACGTGTCCTCAACTAATGAATAGATAATGGTTATGTAGCACATTTATGCATGGTATATTTTAATCTGTCAAGAAAAATGAAACTGTGAAATTTGCAGGTAAATTGATGAGCTAGACACAATTACCCTAAGTGAGGTAGGTAGCCAAGACACAAGAATGGAGTAGTTCAGACAGAAACATAAATATTTTATGTTGCCTTTGATAGGTGGATGTTATATATTAAGCCTTAAATATCTGTGCTACCATCTGTATAACCACAGAAGTTTGGTACCAAGTAAGGGACTAGGAGGGAAGAGAGGGTCTCCCAGTTAAAGGACAATGGACTATATAGTTATGGGGAGATAAAAGGGGAAAAACACTGATTAAATAGTTATAAGGGTGTAAGGGGTGGGTAAAGGAGGGGATAAATATAAAGGGGGGAAACTATCACTAAGACCACTTGAAGAACCATATGGAAACCTGCCACTTTAGTGATTTCATAAATTATAAATTAAATATATATATACACACACACATATATATATTATGAATATATATGAAATATGAAAATACACATAAAATAAATATGTACATATAAGGAATGAATCTAAATGATTTACTAAATAAGTGAGAAAGTGCTTCATCTAGTTATGACAGCAAGTAAAGCCTTCATAATTACCCATAATTACAGGTTATTCTTTGTTATTCACAACCTACTTAGTTGTCAAACATTAGAAATAGGGATGGTAACTAATTAGAAGCTTCACCCACACTGACCAGCACTCATAGTATTGGAAAGTACTCTTCATTCCATCAGAGGAGAAAGGTGACCATCAGCCCAGCTACAAACACTGTGATCTATCAAGGAAAACTGACTTCTAGATATTTGGGTGCAATCACAACACAAATGTTGCAGAAGGAATCAACCATTCTCTGAAATGGAACACAAGCCTGACAGTGAACATGAACTTCAGACTAATAAGAACACGGGTTTAGGTAAGAACAAAGTATTATGGTTCTGATAAAGAAATATAGCAATAAAATGACTCCTCATGACATACCTGTAGGCCAATACTTCACTCAACCATCATCAGGGAAGCTTCTTGCAATAAATGGGAACTAGCATATAGAATTTCAAGTGTACAATGCACAGAGTGAGAGAATTAGGAGCACTCAGTACTATATGAATGTTTTCACCAAACTCCTTCCCCAACCCTTTGCAAAATAAGAGGTCAAATGTTTTTAAGAACCAAAATTGATGGATGACTCCAAGGAAACATTATCTTCCAGACACACCTGAACTAATGAATTCACAGAGACTTACTGCAAGCACAATTCTTACACAGGCTCAAACTACATAGGATCCCCAAAATTAGAGATGTAGTCAAAGACTCCCAATCATAACCAAGAAGCTTTTTGCAATTGATACCTGCTGTCAAAGGAAAAATCAGATTTCTGCAATGGAGTACAATTGGGTTTATTAATGTAATTTCAAAATAAATACAGTGCTCAAAAATAAATGGCTACAACAAAATGAAATCAATGGACCTTAGTTTCATTTTTCATTGTTAAGAATTTTATTGTGTGTGTGTCTTATTTGTCTTTTGACTGTTTATTTGGATAACAATTCAGCTTTTTAAATCCTAGTCTTTAAAAATTCAAAAGTCTAGCCTTGGTACGAGGGTTTGTGCCTGGTCTTATTATAACTTGCAGTGCCATGTTTGGTTGATATCCCTGGAAGTCCTGCTTTTTTTCTGTAGCAGAACAAAGAAGGAATGAATCTGGCAGAAGAGCCAGGGACTGGGAGGAGTGACAGAAAGAGAAACTTTCCATGGGATGCAATGTATAAGAGAATTTTATACATATAATAAAAGTTTAAAGATCTATTTAAAAGAGCCAAGATTCTCTTAAAACAGCTTCTACTATGATCAAACTAAAAATAGTGCTTTAAAGAAATATTCTGAACTCTTTGTCATCCTATATGCAAATTATGGTTTCTGGTCTAGGAAAATTCTCACTTTCCTTTTCAGGTAGCCTTTTTTTCAATCTAGTTTTCTGAAGAATGTTCAAGATTCTAGGTTTCAGGCAACACAGGATCTTCAGCTGATGAGAAGGAAAGGCTTCATGTGCTTGTTAAAATGAAGCTTTGGTATATTGTTGGTTACTTCTCGTAAACTATTAACTTCTATCGCATTCATTTCACCAAAGATAATTTCAGTGTTTTCTCTTGTAGAAAATAGCTTTCTGCAATGTGCTTTTAAGACACAAGATAACAAATATTTTGAAATAGCATGCATGTAAAGTGCATATTGGGTGAATACATGGCAAAGCCAAATTGAAGGTTGCACAGAGTAATTACTGTGAAGATTTTGACATTCTCCTTTGGGAGTCTATTATCTGATCAGAGTGAAATACCATTCCAGTGTCCTGTCCTGAGAGTTGCCCTGTTATTTTCATTGACTCTTTTTTTTACAATGTATTTTAGCTGTTTCTTAATTCTGAAATTTTTATTTTTCCTTAGTCTCCACTACTTGATTATAATATATGTAGGTGTTGGACTGTTATTAATTTAGAAAAATGTCTTAATTTAAATATCCATGTACCTCATTAAATATTCAAAAGTAATTTGAGAATTTTCTCTTTCTTTATGCTTCCAGTCTTGCAAATAGTAGAAAATGAAAATAGTCTTATAACTTTAGTCAGAATATCTTATTCTCTTCATGCCATCTAAATTTTTTCTCTTGTTTTAACTTTTTGCCCTTATTTATCAACATTTTCCATCTGTATACTGCTTAAAAGTGCTTCTAATTTCTAGCGTGTTTTGTACCCTTCTTGCCAAGATTACATATGTTAAGTATGTAAGGCATCTCTCCAGATGAAAGTGATATCATAATATATATGTTGAATACCATGTAGCTCTAATTTAATCTTTTTCTTCATCCTTCCTTTTACTTTATTGCAGCATAACCTGGACATCTCTTTCTGCTTTGTTGTAGAATTCTAAAATGTATATGGTATTCATTGTGCTTTTCCACTGTCAAAGTGACTGTCTTCAACAATTAGCATAAATATGTTCCAATAAATATCTGTACTTTGGTTCATCATAGACTTCTGGTAATTTTTATTAATAAAGGGTGCTGAGTAGAATTAGTGCCAGATCGCTCTTCTTAATGTTGTATGGGCATCACTGCCTCGATCAGTGTGAGCTGCAATATCCATGTTCTCCCCACAAAGTATATGCCATTATCAGGCTTGTGAATGGTTATTATGAAAGAAGAGAGATGTCATTTTATTTATTTATTTATTTTTTAAAATGGGGAAGCTAATTTTTATTTTTATTGTCTTTGACAATCAATTTTCTTGTAATTTTTGCCTTTTGAGGTTGTTGTGGTTTAAATGTTGACAAATGAAACTGGATGTTTTAGACTATATGATATCTGTTTGACATAGGTCTAATAATGGAACATATCTCCATGTTTTAGACATTGGCAACTTATAAAGGTCTAGGCACTTTCAAAATCTCTCAAAATCCAAGATGATCTCAGGTCAAATCACCAACATGCTCACTAAGTAGAGTGTTTGCCCCAGAAGTGATCTCAAAAGAACATACAGTAGATTAGGGTGAACATGCTTATAACAACCACACTTGGGATGTGAAGTCAGGAACACTCTAATGTTAATGTCATCTGGACTTCAGCATAAAGGGAAAGCCAGGCTATAAAGTACACATAAAACCTTCAAAAGACAATATATGAATGGAAGGGTTTTCAAAGGTGTTCATGAAGTTGTTCATAATATGCAAAATGGTGTCAATTTCAAGTAGGCTTATCTAATTAACATTTCAATTATTGAAAAAGGGAAACCTATTCCTACAGATCCAAACATGCCACAATTATTGGCATTTTAATTTAACAAAAAAGTTTTTATTATGCATGCTTCTTCTTTTCTCCAAAGAAACTTTAAATATGTGTTGTTTAATATAGATTTGGCATTTTGTTATGCAGCTTAGGAAGGTAAAAGTTAACAGAAATCCTGTATAGGAAAATTTATTCTTACATTTGGTGGTGTGGTGTTGCCAAGAAACCTCATGTGAATGAGCTGTGAAATAAACATTGCTTTCACATTATCTTTGTGTTTGTAAATCCAGACCTCCCAGCAGTCTTGTTACAGAGAAAGAGTAATTGACCTTCCCAACATTAAATCTTCTCTAGTTGGTTGGAACCCATTGTGTAGACTGAGCTGGGCTAGACCTCATGGAGATCTGTCTGCCCCTGCTTCCTGAGAGCAGGCCAAAAATGCCACCTCACTGTTTCATTACAGAATTACACTTTAAGCAGGGTTCTTCCTGGATGTTGGGAACTTTCCTAGTCCAAAGAATACAACTGGTAGAGAAATGACCTGGTTTGTGGCACTTAAAGCAAACCGGGGTGCACGGGAGGGTAGAGAATAAGCAGCTCTGGTGCTCCCCCTCCTCCTCCTCCTGCTGTGCTACTCTGATAGGGCAACCTGAGGCTGAATGGGGGACCGGAAGAGGAGGCTAGGGGCACCTGCCTCCAGGAAAAGTTTGGTTTTGCAAGAGGAATTTCCGGGTCATGAATATGTCGCCCCAAGTTGTGCTGTTCTGCGATATTATTTTGAATTAAAGGCCATTAAAAAAAAGAAAAAAAATCTTCTTTAGAAGTGATAGTCTGCATGCATAAGCTACCTTTACTGGAAATTATAGACCCTGAACTTCTGCAGTAATAGACTTGTTATTTCTAGGTCTGTGTTGCCTAGCATTTCTTCAAACACTCTGCAATTCAGTAGATCCCTGTCTCAAGATTCTCATATATAAAGAGAAAAACAGAAATGTAAATTAATGATAGTGCCAGATACAATAATGCATATAGTAATAAAGCTTAAGTATATAAATTGATTCGCCCATTCAGCCATTCTGTGTGCATGTTTATCTGTCCCCAGATCACACTGTGAGAAAAATATTAACACCATTTCTCATGAACCTGGACATTTGCCAAGGAAAGCAAATGGACAAGCAACAGGAGGATGCTGTCAACACAGAGTCCCAACAGAGAGACAAATACCTCTGAGCCATGGCCAGCTATAACACCATGAACACAGCTTGTATGTTCATGAATATGGATGACACATTAAGTTTGTGACTGATCTGTTGCAAAGGTCAATTGTCTGTTCATTTTCACTTAAAATACTTTTAGAAAGTTAAAATGATATTACTCAAATGTTATCTAGATCTAGATCCAGTTAATTGAGCTTAACAAACTAAACTTACTAAATTATATGAGATTTGAGCCTGTATGCATGAATAACTAAAAATCTATCAAATACCTAAATATTGGTATTTGTGATAGTAGGTGTATTGGCCAACTTTGGATAAAAGAAAGAAATATGATTGACTTAATTTATAGGGAAAATTGATAATTGGAAAAGAATTTCACATGTAATAAATAAATCAAAAAATTAATACAGTTTAATTCAGTGTAAAATGACCAACAGAGTACAAATGATGCTGCTGAGCATTGCCACTAATTAAACATAAATCCAATCAAAGTGTGAACATTTCTGCAAATTTTTCTCATTTTATCTCCTGATATACCAAGTCATCACTATCCCCAGCCTTTTATTTGTAAATATTAGAATGTGTGACAATAACGTACTATTTTTATGCATGGAGTTTAAGAAAGAATTTCTAGTTATTTAGAAGACCTCTATCTCCTAAAATTTTAGTTAGTTTATATGAACATATAGAGAAACTCTGTGTTCCTAGCTTTTCAAATTTCCAAGTTTTAAATTAGTGATAAGCTAAATAGAAATATAGAAATACAGAAAAGCAAGTCAGCAATGAAATAGAAGGGATTCTTCTCTCCCTCCCACTTCTGCTTCTGCCTCTGTCCTTTCCTTCCATTTTCTATCCCCTTCCATTTCTATTTCCTACTCCCTCCCACAATCATCATACTCTGTCTCTCTTCCCTTCCTATTCCCTCATCCCCTCTGGATAGTTCTTTTTTAACTTTTGAAAGATAGAACAATAACTATAATTGAAGTACCATTATGAGCAAAGAGTAAACCTGAGCTTAGGATGATGTTGACACCATACAAAGTCGCAGCAATACGTGAAAAAGATCTAAGGCTTTTATTGCAAAATTGAATGCCTATCGTAAAAAAAGAACCAAAATAGTTCTGGGGTTTCAGTTATATCAAGCAATAAATCCTGGTTATTGTTTGAGGAAACCGATGAAAGCAATTATATCATAAAAATAAATTATGAAAATTGATGTATACATTTATTCAATCATCAAAGAAGTTAGCTCAATAAGAAGATGCAGGTCTTTCTCCTCAGAATGTTTGTCTAGTCTAATATAACATCAGCAGTGGATGAGCTTATTTACTAAATTCAAAAGGAGCAATAATTTTTTTTCTCTTTTTCCTCTAAAGAATGTCTGCTCTTCCCCATCTTACTGTTATCACCCACCTATTCTGACATGAGACATCCTGCCTAACTTTTATATTTACATTCAAGTTATTTTTTTCTGTGTTTCTTTGGTTGGACTTGCTTCTGAAACAAACTAGTTTTCTGTACCCTACTGTACAAAGCAGCAATACACCCTTGTAAAATGACAGATCAAAGGCAGACAATGATAGACACAGCAGATCAATGATGTAGCCCTTCTGAGATGAAGAGTTGCTAAAAACAGGACCATCTCTGCACTTCATACCATCTTCAGGGAAGAGACATAAATACACATTTTGCTTACCTGTCTTTAATCCCTTTCCAGAAGTGATGAAAAGTTAGGGCATTTTTTTGTTTGTTTGTTTTCAAGGTCAAATTATCTGGTAGAGATTCAGAAACCTGTTATCTTTCCATAGGTAATAGAATTTGAAAATTCTATTTGTTGATAAAGTGCTCACAGTATATTGTGGCAAGTTTGATGAAACTGCCCACCAAACTGATGTTTTCTAAAAATATATATTATTTAAAATTTCAGAAACGACTTTATTACTAAAAGTAGTGAAGTAAACATAATAAGGCAAATGAAAATATCAACTGAAAATTAGACCTATTAGAATTTACTAGACAGAAGTGTGGGATTTCGTCAGTAACTTCTACCTCCATCCTCCACTCTAACATTCTAAACAGACACAGTTATGAATCCAGGATTCAATGTCCCCAAGATTTGAGTCAAAAGTGTGCTTGCAGATCTAGCAGGGAACTCTCAGATATTAAAGGCTCAATTTACAACAAAACAGTCAACAATTTGTGAGATTAGGGAAATTTATTTGTCAATTACATTTTAGATATTTTTTTTTAATTTTAAGACTCATTGTGATTACTAGATTATAAAAAATACTGTTCTTGGAGTAAAATACATACACATATATTTGCCAGCATGTATATATCCATATATTGCATACATGTATAAGTAAAATAAATTGTATACAAATGATAAAATTTTGCTTTTGCTTTAAGGCACTGTGTCTTCTAGCCTGAAAAGTGAAGTGAGAGCAAAAACTATGTGCTGCCATATGCATTCTTTGTATTGAATGTATTTCGACTGTGGTATAGTATATTTTAATAAAGATTTGGCTGTAACAGATGCTAAAGTTTTTCTTCTGGGATTGGGTGTACGGTATAAACCAGATTCTAATTAACTTTAAAGAAATCCATTAAGACTTTAGTTCATCTGTTTTAGAATAAGGGGGTCAATGAGAAGTCAAGATTTTAAATTCAAATTAAATTAACTGTGCTCTGTGAAAATATTTCTATTCAGAGCCTCCTACAAGAAGTGACAAGGTTTAACCTTCTTTGAATTATTCCTCTGCTGCTTAATACCTGTTTAAGGGATATTCATTTTTCTATTTTAGACTATACCCTGATTATTGCTGCTCAGACTGGAGCACAGACATATTACTGTGAAACTGGCTATGTACCATCTTGATGTATTAGTGCTTCATTTTGTGCTTAACAATGTCATACAGAAACTTCCCTCTATTTTAGTTGTACATCTATTTAAATAAATGTTTTTGATTTTTATTCTTGATTTTGAGATTTTATGTATGCATATATTATACAAAAGCACACAATGCATTTACATAAATGCCATATTTCGTAAGAATATCTTACTAATTAATTTAAAATTATTTAATAAAATACCTCAAGAATATCAAAACAGATGAAAGTATCTAAAATGGCTGCTATCTATGCATTTATTAACAGCAAGAATTTAAACTGAAATTTTAAGTAATTATGATTATGTTCATCAGGCTGGAGACCAGAACAGGCACATACTGATAGGGTCATGGCTTTAGGAAAGTCATAAATCTGACTATAAATGAAGGCAACCCAGAAAATTTATCTGTTAAAACAGATGAACATGGTATGTACCCACTCATGAGTTGATCTTAGATGTAAAGCAAACTAGCTTACTGTCCACGACCCCAGAGAAGTTAGGTAACAAGGAGAACACTAAGACAGATATACATGGATTCCGCAGGGAAGAGGAAATAGACAACTCCTGAGAAAATTGGGAGCGTAGACCAGGGTGGAGAAGAGAGGTCGGAAAGAGAGGGCAAGAGGAGAAAGGAAGAGGGGAGGAGAACATGAGGGAATGGGATGGTCACGATGGGAGAAAGACAGAGAGAGAGAGCAAGGAAAGATATCTTGATTGATGAAGCTACTATGGGCTAGCAAGAAACCTGGCACTAGGGAAATTCCCAGGATTTCACAATAATGACCCCAGCTAAGACTTTAAGCAGTAGTGGAGAGGGTATCTGTACTGGCTTTCCCCTGTAATCAGATTGATGACTACC